>JAGDQP010001241.1:0-59449 GCA_022664845.1 Lepisma saccharinum | reverse complement strand
TCTTCCCGCAGGGAGGAGTTGGTCTACTGCTCCCACGCTGACCAGACGGGTTGGAAGAGGAGAGCCGAAGCACTGTCTTTTATTCACAGCAGCTCTCCAGTTGTTCTCACGATGCTGGGTCAACACCGAATTTTTTTAGCCCCCACCGGGAATCGAACCTGGGACCGCTCGCAGCTATATATTGTGGACAGAATGGGATAACACACTTCGAAGCCGCCACTGTTTCCAGCTCAGACATGAAACAATTTGTTCCATCATGCCAGGGTCGTTGCCGCATAACAGAAGAAATTCCTGCAATTCCACTTTTGAAATAAATACAGCGACAGCAAAGGAGAGAGAAGAAGAGAGTTGGAAGAGATCGCGGCATTGTTCGAATTAGGCAGGTCCTGCTGTTCGTGACCTGCCCGTCCAGCCAAAGCCTGGGAAGGCTTTGGGCGCCATATAGCCAATAATTCTATGGAACAGAATGAATTGGGCGTCACTTGGGAACTAGCGAGGTAGCTGGTTCTTGCTTGGTTGGAGCCTTCGAATTTGGGAACGTCGGAGCCAGTGACCCCTGTCTGTCTGATAAGTGGAATTGTGATTAGAACGCTTGGTATGAAATTCATTGCCACTGGTGGGACTCGTTCCGCCCGCCTCCCCATGATTAGTGTTCTGTCCTAGGGTTAATAAACCCACCGTTTATAAGAGTTGAGTTTATTATTCCAGTTGGATCCTAGTGTCAATCCCCCCATTTTATGTCTACCTTTCAGCTACGTCATCCAAGAATATCCTACCAGGTGTTTGTCGCTTCAAGGTAAGGTTTTCCTCAGGATCACTAGGCGAACACTGGGAAGGATATTCACCTCCTCGATTCCTGCTTAAGGAGGCAACAATATACTGTATATATATATATGCCAAACATTTTCAAGTAGTGCACGTTTGTGACCGAGAAATGAAGAGTTTTGTATTTTCTTGGTCTGTTGGGGACCACTCTGAGCACTGAATGAGTCCATTAGTTTATTTACTTGAAGCTATTATTTAAGAATTGTAATTAACAGGAGACAATATAAAAATGTTACATATTCAGTATTTCGTTCTTGTATTATGGTTAAATTGCAGTATTGAATTGTTTTGAGTTAATGTTTTGAAATAATGTAAAGTTGAATTAAAGCCCTATAATCAGTAACTGTAACTCACAGCATTGAGTCGTTTTCAACACTGCCCAAGCTGGATGTAAAAAAGTGGTAACGCAAAATTTATTTTAAAAATAGCTTAATCTGTTAACCCTTTCAGTGTTGGTGACGAGATAACTCGCTCATCAAAAATGCACCTCCAGTGTGGATGGCGAATATATAGGTTTTTCGTTTGTTTCGACTGTATTGCATTGCGGCTGTCAAATATATTCGCCCAAAATATAAGGATTCTTGTCCTGGCATATGTATATGCCGCGTTGCTGGCTTCAAATATTGCGGAAGCCATTAGAATAAGAAGAAGAAGAAGAAGAAAAAGAAAAGAAAGAAAGTTGAAAAACATTTGGGTCAGAGAGTATTCGTCTCGCGACTAAAATATGGAGCAAAGAACCAATCTTCGTGCTCGTGTGACGTAACACATATTCGTAAAGCTTCTGATCGTCTTTTCCCACCGCCTACCGTGGTTCTGAGGGTAAAACGTTGGCTTGCTTAGCAGTAGGCTCAGGTTCGAATCCCGGTGAAGTTCAATCTCTATTTACGCTCTTCGAAGTTCTCTAACCATTGGTTACGTTAAGCTTCTTTTCATTATACGCGATGCACTGATGGCATATAGTTCACAGCAACTATATCAGATTGGGTGTAATATCGATTGATTCCTCACGCATTTCAGGCGTGAGAGGCAAGTAGAGAATATGGGCTTCCTTATTCTTCTTCTTCTTCATTATTATTATTATTATTATTATTATTATTATTATTATTATTATTATTACATTACATTTATAACATTCAAAACCATATTTGAACCATAAACAATATGACACAAATTTCAGCACGATCCGTTGAGACATTCCGTAGTTATGAGAAAAAAACTTATAGACGTATATATATATATGGTCACTTTGATGATGATGATAATGGTAACCATACTGTGTAAATAACTACGTTATTACTTACTAAAAGTGCAAAGAAACGGAACATTAACATCAAGTATACTTCAAGGATGGGTAATTAAGAATTTAAGGTGAGAATTCAATATCTGGCATGGGAAGGTTCCAAAAGTGAAACAGAACCATTTGATCACCTAGTTAACTTCCAATTAAACACGTTGGACGTATTTTATGAGATGGATTTATTTGTGGGCTAAGAAATTGTACTGCAGATAGACTTCATAATAAAAACCTTTGTACTCTTTTGTGATGTAATACAACAAGCATGAGGGTAAGAGAACATACGTCACCAGCATCAGTTGTGATCGATGTGGAAGCCCTGTCTTTCAGCAATCGTCCTGCATCCATGATTACAATAGGAGACTTCGTTGCAGAAAACTTTGATCACGTCCTCTTTATTCGTCTTGGCAAATCTTCTACAAACCGCCGAGTGTGAAGGCCATTTACGCCCCAAAGCTCATTTCAACAATGGGTATCCAGAGAAATCAAGGGAGGTTCACAAGAATGTCTGTCAAAGGAACTGGATTAAATCATGTTTCATCATCCGATCTATGTACATCACCTTTAACCCTACCGTATGACTGAGACGCTTTGTCTTAGTAAATGGCAATTGGAGACCATGAGGATAGATGGAATGTCGATGCCGTAAATTAGTCCAAGGCTGTTTTCTTGGTTATCATATAGGCTGCTTTAATTTTCGACTTTTTGTTCACTCCGCGCATGGGAAGTCTTCCATTATAGCGGTAGGGTTCAACAACCATGAAGCTACGTGGAAAATGTTGTGCATATTCATAACACCAGTCAGAACGACATCTGGAATTACATGGACGATATTGCCTTCTTTCTATCCCATTTCAACAGTTAAATCCATGACTCTTTCTGACCAACTACAAACTTCTATAAGTTCCCTGCAAGATAGTGTTCGTGTATCCTTTTGCTGGTCATCTTTCTTCCCATGACATATGTAGGACGAATAGTTGCACCGTATGCTCTCGATATTTGTAAATCTTGTAGTATTTCGCGATTTATGGTTTCTGATGAACGTTTTATTGTTTTGCCTTTTCTTTCTTCAAATTCGAGTTCTGTCGGAGGACCAAGAACACCTCTCTTGGAATCAAGTCAGGGGAAAGACAGAGTCTCCGATGCTTAAAATGCTAAACTTGGAAAATACCGGCAATGAGTTTGCTGCGATTACAACACAACATTGATGCCTTTTATCAAACACTCTGAAACCTACGGTCCCAAACTTAATTCTTTGGCGAGAACTATAACCGTCGTCGGAGAGAGCACAAATATACTCCTTCCAAAAGTTAAAAATTTTCGGAGCCATTTGACCACATCTATAAACTACATATGTATTACCTGCTAGCTAAAACACTGCTGCTTTGCACTACGTGCAATGACATTTCTGCTCCATGTAGACAACTGCTACCTGGTGGTCGAATTTGCTACAAATAAAGATGAGAAAACCATCTGAAACTCAAACAATACTTAAACATGGTATAGGGTTTGTTTTGGCCGAAATCGCCATCTGGATGTAACGGACGTTGAGTAAAGCTTTTAAGTGTTCAGAAGCCAAGGGGTGCAAGTGTTATTGACGAATAAAATGTTTGGGTTAATCTTTTATAAATAACCTGAAATATACGAGGTGTGACACACACGCACACACAACGGACTGAAGTAATAAGTCAGAGTACTTACATTATTAGTTCCTCTCAGTGGTGTCACCTTCAAAGTAGTCCCCCTCTGCTTCAACAAACTTCTTCATTCGCCGCTGCCATTGTTTGTAATATCCCTGGAACTGTAAGGATCTTTAGTACGTTTTCAGTTTCTTTTTTATAACCTCATTAACGGAGGTAAAATGTGTTCATATCAGTTGAGATTTGATTTTCGGGAACAAAAAAAAATCACAAGTTGCCAAATCAGGCGAGTACGGCGGGTGTTCTAACACTGCAATGTTTATTCTAGCCAAAAATTTGCTGAACGGATAGTGCCTTGTGGGCGGGTGCATTGTCCTGAAGCAAGATCCGACCACTTTCCCACAACTGAGGCCGATTTTTCGAACGTTTTCACGAAGCTTTCCCAACACCTGAAGGTAGTAATGTTGATTTAGAGTTTATCCGTCAGGAACCCAATCAATCATCACTACCCCACGAATATCAAAGAACAGTAGTAGGACTTTGACATTCTAGCTTTTTTGGGCTGGAGGGAGCCCAGACCCTTGCACGGTATGGATTGTCTCCCTACCTTCGAAAAACAATTTGTGCCACTCAGAAACTTGTGTCCTTGACATGCACGATTCACCATAAACCTTCTTCAACATTTGAAATGTTTCATTGGCAGATTTTTGAAGTTTCACGAAAAACTTGATGTTTACCTTTTGTTCTACTTTCACGCTCGTCATTTTCCGACAACGCACTGCCACACGTGTTCACTCATTGTCGCTTATCTCGCGAATGGCTGGGTCGGGTGAGTTCAATTCACGGTACTAGGTAGGGAAGGTATGATAGTTTATCCCTGCAAAAACAATATGAATCATGTTAATTATTTTTAGTAATACAGATACAATCCTGCTTTTGCTTTGTGTCACACCTCGGATGTGAAACAGAATTGTCATATATTGCATATGGACACATTGACACCTAGAGCTTCTTGGTACAAAATATGGTAGTGTAATATCACATATATTAATTAATACATATAAAATATTTTCTTGAATATTTTTTACATCATCAATATCACTTGATCCCTTTGACCTCTGGACTCTTCAATGTAGTCTAACAAAAATGAACTTACCGTCCTTCTTCGTTAATCCTTAATGGAAAACAACCATAAAAGAACGACTTGTACCAAGATTGTCAATAATAGACAATAATTTCTCAATATAAACATCAGACGGCAGGCGAATTAAGAATTTTCGTATTGAAGGATGGGTTTACCTGCTACAAACATGCATATTCTGAAGTTCATTAAGATTGCCATATACCCCTATTTAATGACTGATTCATTTATTAATTTATTTACTCTTTATTCTTTGTGCTGTACATTTCATCCATTTTAAATAATATTAAGATCATAGAAGACAAAGAAACTATGTTCACCGAACAAACAAACCTTTTTTAATTTATCGCCTTTTAGTTTAAATTAATGTGAGCGCCTTACTGAACACTTCTTCGTTACAATTTCCATAACGAAAATAACTACTGAAATTATTAATCCAGCGCAAAGCAGAAGAAATGAACCACCAATATCATTCAGTGTCAACGGACGGAGATAATCTTCATTTTTGGTCTTGAGTAGATTTTTCGTTATGGTATCATGAGTTATTTCCTTTTCCCACTTAGTAATAATACCTGAATGTATTAGTTTTCTAAGAATATTGTTAAATGTCTCTACAAAAGGAGAATTCTTATAGAAAAAGAAGACTAAGTATTGTCGGCAAATGTATTCGTTCACCAGATGCAACTTCAACTTGACAATTTCCTCGTCTTCAAACTTGAAGATCCTAATAAATCCAGAAGGTGTTTCTTCTGCAATAAGTGCAACTTTACCTCTCTCTGCTAAAGCATGCAACTGTTCGTTGACTTCTAGTGATATATATCTGTTACCTACAACACGGAGGAATGGATTAAATGACTCTCTAAAATAGGGTTTCCACAAGGTGGGATCACTACTCCAGTAAATTCCGGAATCCGCTAATTCTTGTAACGTATCAATTGGTTTCTCATAATGAGGAACAGTCAGGAAAGAAACCAGATTACAGTTGTAGGCTGTGATTAGTACAGTGGAAACTATGAACGACCAAATTAATAAGTGCCTCAAAGTTGAAGATGATGTTGTATTGGATACTCCAAAACCAGTAACTATGCTAACCGCGTTCAAGAATGAATAGGCACAATCCAAATATGGGTTATATGAACTGGGAGGAAGTAATTTCTGTTGTAATATTGAAAATAAATAGAAGAGGATTGCACAAATGGCAGTAAATACAATGACAGATATCCAGACTTCATACGAAAGTGGAGAAAATATTGACCATAAATATTGTATTCTGTTTGGTAAAAATGTGAGAAATTTAATACTCTCAATCATATAAGGGAAAGATAAATCAAAGAAAGAAAGAACAGAGCCTAGGAAGTAGATACCAGGAACTGCAATATGATATTCACCGCTTTTCATAAGACCAAACATGGTCTTCGACTGATCTGAATCAGAGAGGGTTCCCCACATTTTAATTTTTGCGTCGACAAAGAGTGTAAAATTATGCTTCGTGGAATATTCCATCATTATTCTGTAATCTACTCCATCATAGAAGGGAGGCTCTGATTGGTTCTCAGCAGTGAAGGGAAAATAAGAGTGAAAAATTAATGGAATAGTTATTCCATTTAAATTCGATAACCTTTTAAGTTTCAGATCCTTTAGGTTTTGATCAAATTTGCGGTTGTTGAATAAAGAAATTACCTCAAATCCATCAGGATTTAAATTATATCCAAGTCTGTGAGATGAAAAGTTATATTTGACAAAAGAGCTGTTGTGATTGGATGCACTCAAAATGTAAGTATGCGGGAAGAATTTCATTACTGTACAATTCATTAGAATATCCCCCCCAAGTCGTTGGAAAATAATGTAGATTCTACTGCCTCTCCCGACGGACATCTTATTCGCATCATGAATAGAGCTGAACGTATGACAAATGTTTGTTGTTGAAAGAAGAAATATCTCACAATTTGCATTCATAGCTTCAACTAAAACCTTCCCTACAATTGATGACTCATTGTCCGGTTTACTTCTTACGGACAATATAAAAACAGGATACCGGTCACTGTTGTTACATTTCATGAAGTTTTCTTGAAGAAATCCTAGTTCGTCGAAAACCACAATGCATATTTGCTTGTGGAAATCCCAATTCAAGATTAATTTCAGTAGATCTTGTGAAACATCCTTTTGAATATTCGTGTTTATCTGCCTATTCAACACTCTTCTTTGGAGTAGAAATATGAGAAAAAGTATTAGCTTTGCCATCGCTTACAGTTGCTCTCACGTCATTTAAACAGTTAGTAAATCCTAAAAATAAAATAAAATGTTTTAGTATAACACCAGTACAATTTGATTACGTTTACATTGAGCGCTGAAATAACTTACATTTTCCTTTGATTTTCTAGTTAGATAATAAAAAATAATAAAATAAACGGGTGTCTGAGTCAGCATTTCTCAGATAAATCTGTTAAGAGTTCTGTCTCATGATGTCTTTTGCTGACTATGAATTATCTCTGTTGATGAGAGTCTGCAGACTAAAATTAATGTTTGAACACATTCACATACAAATTAGCAATTGGGACCGCTTACGTGCAGTTCTTTATGCATACCACACTTTATATAACATAACTTAAATGAATCAATATGTTCTTGTTACACTTCACTTGAGATTGGAAATTTCAAAGTGTAGAAGGGAAGGGGAGAGGAGGGAAATGAAGACAAATTTGACAGGGATGTAGGAAAAAAGTGGAGGTCTGATTTCTCCTGGTAGTTCGCTTAGAATGGTCCATTCTGTCTGCTTTTTCTAACTATAATATACAGTATCTCCCAAAAAGGATACGTTCAAAAATTCTTTTTGGCTTCTCGAGGCGTACTGGAAGTGGTCGACAAAATATATACAGGGTTTTCCCTGAATCAAACTGTGTCCTTGTTGACAGGCAGGGCAAGGTAACATAAGGGGTGAGTGTGTAACGCGATAATTTGGAGGGGTTTCGAGAAATTTTAGGTATGGGATATGGTCAGTTTGGACTCCAATTGATTTTTAGTGGATATCGTTCGTGGTTTTACAGTGAAGTTGGAGCCGGGTGGGATTTGAAATGAATTTGATTGATGTTTTCTGCCTTTGTTCTTTTGGTTTTTGACAAAACGCTTTAAGAATCCAAATTAATTCCCCAATCATTAAGCATGCAGCTATAAATAAAACAATGGCTAGTAGTCCTAGATTCGTATGATGGTCACTGAGGGATGTCATCCTTGCTTGAAAAAAAAATTCTAAGACTATGCTCCTTGAGTTCTTATTGGGGTCAGTGTTTCCAAATGAGACGGTGATTACTTGAAAAAAAGTTAATTAACGGTCTACTTGCTTAGCCAACGATGGTATAAAAATATGTTTGTGGATTTGGTTACTCATCAAACACACCATTTAAAAGGGGGGCGGTTGTGTTCTACATTTACTGATGCTGAGCTCCCACGGGACGTATAATCAATCCATAGGTCACACACAGTAACGGACAAAAGACAGAGTGGCCACCCGTATTAACATAAACAAAAAACTTTTCATTTCTTATTGTGCCCATTTCAATTTGAAACTGAGTACTTGAAATGAAACTAAATCTGGGGACTACAGAGCCGACCTACCAACTGATCAGTTAATTGGTATTCACACATCGTGCGAGTTCAATATTCTTTCTCGCGGGCTGGTATTGGTAACCTACTGCACTCAATATTCTATGAAATGCTGATGTATGTTCTACTGACGTACATATAGAAGCTATTATTCCTAAAAGTATAGTGACATACTTGAAAACAAATCTAAATCTGACCCGGAATTCAACATTGCTGAGTTAGTTAAATTTTTATTTCCAGATAGCTCGGCCAACAGAGTATACTCAATTACTCCTTTTAATTGACTAACAAATCATTCTCGTTACAATGATAACATTCTACGAACCAATAAAAACGTGACTAAGAGTAATAATGCTGAATGTAGTGTTCGTGGAGTTCTCTGCCGTCCATGCATGAAAGTTACAACATCAGTATAAAAATAGAGCAGAAAAACATCAATGTCTACATCAAGCTGTTCGCGACATTTTTGGATGACTTCAAGTAGTCTGAGCAAAACTGAACGAAAAACGGAATGGGAGGGGGAGTGTTTGGATGGAAATGTTTACGTACACTGGTTCTAATGTTACCTCTTCTTCTGCTTAACTTATTATGGAACACATATCATCCTCTGAATTTAAGACCCAAAGAAAATAAAATAAAAATCACTACAAAAGAAAAACGCTGTGAGCGCTTGCTTCCTCTTGTTCTACAGTATCTGAATCGTAGCCAGATGAAGTGTTACTGTTGATTCGAGAGAGTGCATCCCTCGGCGTGTATATATTGATTACAGACTGAGTCAAAAGTTCGGGACTGTGACTCGTACTGACCCGGTGGGGTTGTTGGCGGTCCTTTTATGGCGATGTACTGTTTACCCTTGCTGGGCTCCTGAACGGGTTCGGAGCTTCCTGGTTGTGTTGTGCCTTCCGACGGTGCAGGTTGTGAGTTAACCTGTTCTAACTGAATGAATGGTTTTGTTCGTGTCAACGTCACCAAATCTGTTTCTCGTCGTTTTCGTGGGTTGTCGTATCTTACCAAGCAGGTGTTTTGATCGATTTCTCGCAGGATCGTGGTTTTAGTGTCAAAGAGTCCCGCTAAGCACTTTGATGTATGGGATTTGGAGGTGTAATCCTGTATAAGGACCCGGTCTCCTGGGGCAAATCTGGCCTTTTTTGTGTGAGTGTCGACGTACCTCTTTTGTCTTAAGAAGCGTTGTAACAGGTTCTGATGCGCTTCCTTCCGTATAAATTAGCGCAGAGCCAATCGGTCCACGTTGGAAAGAATCTCCGGGATGGTACCGAGTTCGATCTCCAAGGGGATAGTGGGGTGAAAGCCATATAACGCACACAACGGAGTCTCTCTTTCCCTCATGCAAACTGACATTGTACACATACGTTGCCAGAGCTAGGTATTTTGACCACGATGCCTGATTGTTGAATGTCTATGGCTTTATCAAATTAAAAAGAAATAAATGAGAACGCTTAATCAAACCTATTTGGAAGTGACCTTCCACCGGACAAAAGAATACAGAGTCCCCGGATCAGGGTGGATTTATTCACGGACGCTTGATCTAGAGAAATTTGATGCGGAATTCAAAATTGCAAAACATATGTTTGGTTAACGCTTCCGCCAGTGTTTCTGCCGTCACTGTTCTCAGAGGAACAGTGATAGCGAACCTCGTGGTGCCATCTAAAATTCCAAGCACAAATTTATATCCATTGCTCCGAATGAAAGGCCCTTTAAAATCAAGAAAACGGAATGAGCTCCAATTTTGTTTTTTCAAGAGTGTGAGCCATCTTGCCGGGTTTAGGTCTGGCCACTATAAAAACTTGGCTTTTCATGGACGGAAAATAAGAACGGTCGACCACAAGAGAGTAAGTGGGTGGCCATGCGTCCGTCACTGTGGATATGTAGTATTTCTTTGTCTGCCAGTTTTTGGGGAATACAAGGTAAATACTTGGTTCAGTTGGCAAACTTGTGGATTCCATACAGGGTGTTGTCTTTTAATGTAAACTGTTTCTGGACTCGTTGGAACTTTTGAGGATATTGTGAAATTGTCTGAGGGTTTTCTAAGTTGGAAATGGCCTTACCGAAGTAATCCCCTTTGCTCTTTTCAATTGAAAAATGTAAGAGTAGGGAAGAGGCACAGACGTCTTTTTCGTTCTCCGGAGAGGGAGAAGATTGCGGGGTTTCTACTTAGGGCATCTGCAACGTGATTGAGTTTACCTGGTAAACGATAGACTTCGAAACTGAACTCCTGAAAAACAAGGCTAAACAAGCTAATTTAGCATACAAGTTCCTTGAGGTTCTTAGAAACGAAAGACCTTTATTATCGGTCATCACGAAAAGTTTTGTACCGAAAATGAAGTATTTAAATATTTTAAATACATAAAAATCGCCTGCCGCTTCCAGATCTAACTCATAATAATTAATTTCTATTCGAATCAGGCGGAGACTACAAAATCCGATTGGGTCTATCATCTTCTCATCTCCGTACTGAAATAGGACCCCACTCTGGCCTTCGTAGCTACTGTCGATGAAACATAGGAGGTTTTCTCCGAAGAAAAGGGGGTGATGATTGGTGCTGAAACAATTATTTTTTCAATTTTTCAAAGGCAACATTATATCGTTTTGACCAATTGACGAACACTTTTCGTTAGAAGATTAAACAGTGACGAACAATGCATAGCAAAGTCAAGTAGTAACCGCCACACAAAATTCAGGATCCGAAGGAAAGATAACTTGAAGCTTAGTTTTTGGGATGGGGAAATTTGTAATAGCCGCAGGGATTTTCGGAGAGACTTCTATCGAGTCTCCAGAGACAATATTACCCAGAATTTCAAGTTTGGAATAAGCTATAATGCACTTCGCCGGGTTCAGTTGCAAGTTAGCATACCGAAGGCGGAGAAAAAGAATTTCTAGTAATTGGAGGGTCTGCTCAAATGTTTCTAGGTGCGTGACCACATCATCCATATATGTACTAAGTACTGAAGCGGGTATTCCTTCTGTCACCATACGCATCAGGGCAATTAATTGGCTTGGGCTACTTTTTAGACCCAGGCGTTGTGATGAAACTTGCCGCAGGATGCTATGGCGAAGTCTGTCACGTGTTTAGACTCCTCCGTTGGGACAAATCAAGCGAACTCAGATATCTTTTTCCCGAGATGTTGACCATTATTTCTTCTACGCTTGGAAAGGCGGTATTTACCGATTTGACCTTGAGATTTAAAAATCGGAGGTCAGCGACCAGACTGTATGATTTTGTATGAAAGAATAAGGACTGTATATTTGATATATATATATATATATATATATATATATATATTCTGTGTGAGCTTTTGAAAAATGAAATATTCCATAAAAATTTATTTTGTAAAATTTTATTAACAGTTGGCAACCCTGACGTACGTGGGGAAAGTTCAACTTCCGCCAAATTGTTACTCCTATGGCTATTTATAACATACATGAATTGGAATCCTAACTGTTAACAGGATATGAGAAAAACGAAACTATACTGAGATAACACCAGAAATTTAAGAAATAAAAAGTAATATTATAATCCCTCCCCCTTTATCCACAGATTTTCAAAGTTTCTCCAAAGTTTATAGAGTGGCACTCATCGGATTTGAAATCAGCACCTCAAAATCATATAAGATCAGTTGAAAAACCTTATATGTACGATACTCTTCTTAATGATGAATGCTTTTGCAAGATTGTGTGGCTGAGTTTTCCCGTAGTAGAATGTGTATTTGTCCTGTTGAATGCTATCTTGACTAGTGTTGTAAAAAACTTTTTTTCTTTGAAGTTTGTTTAAGCTTTTTCAGTTTTTTCTAGTGATTTTTTTTCAAACATACAGCAAGTACTTAATGCTTTAATCTGTAGATAATCAACGAAATCAGTAGGATTGGAGTTAAGCTTTCACATATTTATCTCAATTTACTATTGCATTGTTTTTCTGCAGCCTTTCGAGGCAAATGATGAGATTATTTATGCATTCACTGCCAAATTGCTATACTGCCTATATCTTCATCCTGACAAACATAAGGAATTAACTAAAGACATATGGGCTGAAGTTATTAGGTATAGTTTGTATTAAAATACTAATAAACGTCTAGGGAACTGAAAAAATATTTTGAATTATAGGAAGAATTTAAGGTTTTAGAGATAATATAACTTCGAAAATATCGTTACTTTAATTATATTTTTAAGAAGTTAGCAACACTCACTGAGAACTGGGAAGCCCGGAATATCTCACATATAACAAGAAAAATTGTAACCTAGGGTTTAATTTATGTTGTATTTCTGCTTAATTACCTGTATACAATTATTTTTTTCTTAAAGAGACGTTAGCTGTGTTTCAAATTGCTGCCTTGAAAAAAAATAGAAAAAAGGAAGGGTCAAGTTTTATTTTCTAAAAACACGGAAGGTTTTTTCTATTTACAATAGTAATTTTCACCCTCCCAATGGACTTCTTGTATTGCTAGTATGTTCAGCACGTACTTCTCAGACCGTCTGAAGAGCACCGGTTTAGTATATAAAAAATATATGTTCCATGTTCCTACCCTAATGTCGTTTTTAATCCTCTTCTTGGAGCCTCGTGAAGAAGTCTCTGCCCGGAGATCCGAAAGTGGGACTAGTTTATCTCCGGAATATTTTACCGCAGCAGAACGCATAGGACCATTCGTTGCTATTTGTTCATAGTTGAGCTGTGTAAAGTTGTCAGCTCTATGACCTTGCAGTAAAGGTAGGAATCAAAGATGTCTCCTTTTGTCTATCCCTGAGCCTTGCGGATGTCATTCATCTTAAGCCTTAGGGTGGTAGTATTGAAACATCTTCCATTCATCATACTTTTTCGGGATTATCTTCCCCTATTCTTTGTGGATCCCTCTACTAACTAGAACTCAACAGTACTAGTTTTGGTCCGCCCTGGAATTTTTCAGTAACCCACCATATCTGGTTGACATTTCCCTATCCGCTACCAAGACACCGCCTGGTAGGCACCTGGTAGGAGACCAGTAATTGTAACCCGGAACAATTTGTAACATAATTACAATTTATGTTTGAAACACAATGCAAAGATAACATTAGGCGTAGAATTGAACTTTGGTCTTCTGTTTGCGTAACCTTTTCTGTCATTCCATCGCTCATTTTCTCAGCCCCCTAAGAATTAATGTTACTTACAGTAGTTCTTAGCCCGTGGCCTTAATAAGGTCAATTTATTTTTTTGTTAAAATACTTAATTTTTAATTACATAAAAGTGCAGTATTTATCGGAAATTTTATATTTTCTTTCCACATAAATTAATTCGCAAGTATCAGTTCAGAAGCAGTCAATCCTCAGCGATCAAAACGCCCTTGTCACGCTTTGTGTTCATTGTTGTTTTATTATTAATGTAAAACTAATTATCTACTACGTAATAGCCTAAATTAACCGATGGCGAGCTTACGAAAGCACTTTCTCGATTACGTTTACCTCTAACTAAAACGAAAACAATTTAACTGTAGATAACGCATACTTAATGGTTGTACCTATGAACTCACACGTCTGCTATTTCCACTGTCATGACACATTTCACTGCAACTTCACACAATATTTACAGTTTTAGTTTCAGTGATCAATTTATTTCTTCTCTTAAAATTTGTACATTGCTCTTCTCGCTCACACTAAGCTACATTGTTTTTGCCTTTCACATAGTACTTAAAGCATTTGATTTAGATGGTTCCATTACTTCGCTAACAGAGTATGATTATCATCTGAAAATGTATTATGTTTGGTAAATGCTAGATAGTAGAAACATATATAAAACATATCCATTAAGACTAAAAGCGTATTGATTGTTTCTATGCACGCGAAATCTTTTATGCTTGCTCCTGTTTCTGTTATTTTGGATTTGACTATTAGTCCTAGCATGATTCCAAATACGAGCAAATTATTGACCGAAATTCATAAACATGTTTTCTTCTCCACTCGTATTAGCAGTTTGTTACGTCATTAGAATGAGACGAAGACAAACGATGTAAATTTCCAACACTCTTTCCAAAAAAAAATCGAGAAATAAAGTGATATAGTGCACACCTTAGGTTAGATTCTGGGTTGTTTCATGTTGCCTTTATGGTGGAGAAACAATATATGCTTTGGTTTTCTCGTAGTTTTTTCCGTTTCCTTCCACTTTCTTCATTCCATCAATTCTTCCATCGTCATCCCGAGCCAATGTTACTTAAATGTCTTAAAATAAAATTCGAATTCAAATTCGAGATATAAATGCTGGATCTGCCTAGATTTGTGCAGAAACAGGGTATTATAAAAATATAATGGCGATTTACAGGGAAGTAAGATTACTTAAAATAACAAAAGAACTAAAGAAAACGTTGCTTAATCACTTGACAACGATTGAAATTTTGGTGCAAATGAGTGAGTATATGGAATTTAAGTACTAATTATTATCACAATGAATCTGCTTTAGTTTAAAAGTTTCTACATCTATCTCTTAGCACCTAAGTTACATGTCTTGCGTGCGAAATGTGAGAAGAGGACGAGAGAAGGAACTAACCATTAAAAAAATAATATTTGCTGCAACAATAATAAATTGTTTGAACCTTCTTCCCTGAACAGTAATTGAATAGAGGAAGATGATATTACTATAAATATATTCTGTATACACCTGTCACTAATATATTCAAATTACGTTGTTGTACAATGTATAAAAGACACATAAAATATTACTAAATCTAGACATGTATTTTAAGTTCCTGGATTCGAAACAAGAAATAGCAATTTTTCCAATCTTCAATGACTACTTTATGCTACAGTAGGTGAAGCAAGTAAGTATAATTTGATCAAGGTACTTTTGTGAATATTGTTTGAATCTTTTAGTAGTAATTTGAATGTAACTGTCTATGTTGTAATAAACACCACTCTCAACGTACGCAAAAATGGCCGAAATTGGCTGAAAGCTCCAGACGAAATCTCTAAATATTTTGATCAACTTATACAGGGGTCATTTCATATTTAATACACAACGAAACAACGCTGTGAAGTGGATAGCCCAATCCTAACGATGTGACTTGGAACTGTATCGTTGCTTTATTAGCCCCGTAGTGCGCGGTATTATGGCTTCACGAATGTGAGAAATGACCCATAGAGATGTCTCACATACTACGTGGAACGCGAAGTCCCAAGTGAGATTATATATGGGAAGAATCTAATACATATGCAATGCTTTGGATTAAGTTTGTGGTTATAAGACCGTGGAAAGGAGTATAATTTTCCGATGAGCTACTTGCTTACAAGCAAAGTATGGAACATGTAAATATCACATCCGAACGAAACTTTACCCAGATGACACATATAATAAAAGAAGGTAACATACCAAATTTCAACTGCCCCAAGCCAGAAGCAGTGGAGATACGCTTTGTAACATGGTGCACTACGAGACAATGTTATATGAGGTAAAAGACACAAGCCACTCCTTAATGTCCAAAACGGAACGGACGAGTAGCTCCCTGACGGTGTCAAGATAACAGAGTGAAGGAGGCTGACAATATACGCTATAACATCGATATGACGGCCAAGTTATATAAATGGAAAGGAGGTCGTGTGACATATCAATTTGGGGTAGAATTGAAAACGAAACCCAATGGCATAACCCCTAATAACGTATCTGTAATGGTGCTGACGTAAAAAATGAATCATGTTTGGCTGTAACCGCGACACAGCAACAACGACGAGGGAATCCGCAACTCAGTGCATAACGCGATAGAGGCACACACCGTTTAAGTCGGTGCAGATGAGACCTAGACATATATACCGGACGACCACAATAAATCTACGGTGATTATACCAAGGCTTTGCATCCGGAAACAGAGGACATATAACACCCGGATTGACAGCAATACAGCCAGCCATGATGTGTATGTAAACATGGACGTCATGTGTCAATATTATAAGCCTACCTATTATTGAAAAGCCCGACAGTAGTGGTAGTCAGTGAAGAAATAAATGACACATAGTTCTCGCAAACACCAAGCACATTTGAAGTGCTGGGCACTCGTCTGTGAAACACTCCCACTGTCGTAGATTGAAACAAAAGTGTTGTATTGTATTCAAATACAACGTTCCCCGCTAATCCAGCCAGTTTCCGTCCGCATTGATGCCTCATGTGAAATCGTGGACAAAACAGTTGGTTGTGCAGCAGTGGATGTACTTTAAGCACAATATCTCACTGGTGGAGGTTTACGTTAGTATGTTCAAACAACGCATCCGAAATCCGTCGTGCTACATGTGGAAGTAATACAGATCTAATGGTTGGCAATGCGAGGTGGTTTGCAGATGCGAATATGATATCCGTCGAAGCCACTATCGTCGTGTAGTGTTGCGAATGTGTCTATGTCCTGATGAAGCCAATGTGAATCAAGCAACAGATAACTGTGTGAATTGGTGGCATTTATTGTTACTTGTAATATTACGCACTCTAATGAAAAATGAATACGCTTCCCTGGTTATTTTACCAGAAGTCGTCCAGAAGAACATATTGTTTTTCACGCGCGCACATACAACTACGGGTTCCTGAAGAATTACAAATAGTTTATAGTCCAGTACAGTCACGTGCATATTGCCTGTGACAAATGACAATTTCACGGCTAACGATGCTGTTTTGTTTCTTGAATGCTACAATCCATGCGTGACGAGTGTGAAGTCCATTTCAACGTCAGGGACAATGTAGTTATCATGTAGCGCGGCTGTAAATTTTTACATCACATGAGTCGGTATTTGATTGTACGATTGTATCTTTGTTTTCAACAAACTCTTGTCGCGTTGCGCTTTCCACATATACAACGTTTTCCCCTGAGGACAGTTCCGGAATCGGTACTTCATCGAATGGTATGTCCGGTGGGCGAATTTTTATCCACGTTTGACAACGTTAAGGTGAAGCAAGTAGCGCTATATGTTCACCTTGTCTTCGACCGTATATTATTGTCTGTTACGCTCTTTTGAACGGCCCACATTGCCACTGTCGGATGAAAATGGTTGCCTGTGGTTTGGGTGAAGAATCAGTCCAAAGCAGGATGTCTTCATCACTATTCACAGCATCATCTTCAACTGCCTGGACCGGCCCAGGTTCGTGGTAATCAATGTCAAAAGTTTCGTCCATATTAACTTCTGTCGTATCGTAGTTTTCCAGAATCTCCAGCATTTGTTCAGCAACCTTTCGCTTGACCAGAGTAGGTTCCATTGCTTGAAAGCGCCATTTTATTTTCAATCTCACTTTGCCCCACTAAGATCAAAATGAGGGGGTTCATCATGGTAGTTCCACACTAATGTTCGTAGATAAGCAATAGCGAGAACACATTCACTCTACAGAACACTCCGGTTTTGGACACCAACGGCTGTCTTGTGACGTTTACCTCATATCACATTGTCCTACAGTACACTATGTTGCGGTGCATATCTGTAGTGTTTCTGGCTCGGGACAGCTATAACTTGGTATTTTCCGTTCTTTTGTTATGTGTGTTCTCTGGCCAAAGTTTCGTTTGGATCTGAAATTTACATGTTTCATAATTGTCTTGTTAGTTGAAAAATGTGTAAAGGTAAACAATAACTCGAAGTCAGAGTGGTCGAAAGCTTGAGCGGATGAAAGAAGCGTATAACATGTAACAGATCGGATTGACCTTAACCTACGAGTAGCATGGAAGGAAATTGTAGAATCTACAGAAGTTTTAGTAGCCAGTGATTTTAAGGATTTTTATAATCCAGATATATCCCTGACTACGTCCACATTTGGGGAAATTTTGAGAGACTTGCTGGAGAAATACATGTGGGAAGTGCTATATAATGCTCCCTAGATCCACAAGCTTAAGCAAATCGTGCGCATAAAGCAATACTGCTCCTTGAAAGACCTCCCAGAAGTAGTGCCCGAGGCTTGTGTATGGACTATTTCTAACATTCGCAATCTACAGTGTTATCTACTACATGACTATTGAAACCACGACTCACTTTCTCAAGTATCACAATACAACTGACTAAAACTTCGCTCTGGTTGCCGCAGCCACTCTACGGTGTTGTGACCTTGCGTCCTACATACAAAATGACTCTCGTATTTACTTTCTTCGTCCATTGTACAGTTCAATCAATGTAATCCCCCAGATGTAATCGGCCTCCCGTCGATATACCTTCGGAGGCTAGGATAGGAATGTCTCTACGAGAACAACATTTAAAAAAAACATATTTGAGAGAGAAAAGATATGACCTCAGCGTTTAATCTTTCTCGTAGGTTACTACTACTGTAAGTTTTGCTAAAGGTATAGACGAAGGCTACCGTCGCAGAGAGTAATTGATCCTCCTTTGCAGCAGGGGTTTATTTATTACGTTATCATAAAAGGTACATGCATTTACATACAATTATCGATTTCAGTTTTTTTTTTTAAAATAAAGTAATCAAGGTGAAACACTTCATTGTTTTTCCGTTTGACATCACACATATAATTGTTTCTTAGAATCATCAGTCACAGTTTGGACAACAAGGTTTAGAAAAAAAAATTATCAATTCTACCATTACGTCGTTAGAAATAGCCTTTAATGATCGTGAGAAAGGTCTCTAATCATCAGTGGTCTAGGTTAAACTGAAATACAATATTCCGTAATATATCTTGAACTTATCGAATGGTTAGTGGACTATTAAGACCGCATATTTGTTGAACCAATCTATTGTTAGCGAGTAGTCATATTAGTTATGGTTAATACATAATATTCTCCTGATATTGTGTATTGTAGAATGTACCGTGCAAGTTTCATTTTGATGCTGAATTGAATATTTAATTAAATATGCCGATGTTCCCATACTACGACTTCGCGACGCTGATAACTTTCCATAAGTTGGAGATTTTTGGCCATCAGAAGCTACAACTTTACCCAAATCATACCTAGCAGTGAACTACCAAATGGACATATCAGATTTTCTAAACTCGTTTTACAGTTGGAATGCATTCCTCGCTTGTACATAGTTGTGTAGATCTAAGCACGCTCTTCTTGAAGGAATTTACACAACTGTATAATTGTTTGTTTTGTAGTAGTAATGGCAATTGACAAAACAATAATTTGTTGCAAAATATGGAAAGACTGTGCTCAAATCTACAAAACTATGCACTGAGCTCAAGTTTTGCAAAAAGTGTAGTTTACTTCCGATGTACATCTATGTGAATTGTTATTAATAACGTCCTAAGCAAGATAGTGAACTTCTAAAGACAGGACCTACATTTTTTTAGGTAAAGTGGGCTCCGAACTATTGCGTTCAATGGACCTCTGCGGGATTTCAAGAGATACATGACTGTAACACAACGACCTATAGTTACAACATCATGACACCTTTCTAAAATAATGTACTTATTTAATTTGTAATAATCGTCTTGTAGAGTCACATATGAAGTATTAACCCCGTCAACTCTGTTGACTTTTACCTAGCAGTGAACGACCATTTATTTCACCTTAACGATCAGGAATCCATACTTCTAGACTATTATAGAGTAAACGTACTCGTATTTGTTAAACCTATGAACTTATAGGAATGTAGTTACCCAAATGCACACTGACATGGCCTACTAGACTACAGCTTTTTAAGCGTTCTTAACAAAGATGGACTCTTTATTTCCAGTGAGTAATGTACTTACGCCTTAAAAAGTTGCGCATTAATCTCCCTGAGCATAACAGTACATCGTTTCTTTGTGTTATATACAACTTTTAACACATGATTTTCTGGTTGATTTGTTTAGCTAATAGTGTATGTTTACCATCTGGAAATATATACATTGGATAAATGTGAACGCAAATGTCAGTCACTGGGCAAACATATGTAAAATAAATCCATTAACACTAAAAGCATATATTGAATTTATTGATTGCTTCTATGCATACGAAGAATAACTTAATTTGCCTTTTAAGCTCTTAACCCTTTTCTTTTTAATAATTTACGGTCTGACTATCTCCTTGTACGGTTCCAATCAGTGCTGAGACGAGTCACAGGGTCAAGTATTGGACCGTGTCTGAGCTTGGGATCCGGTCTGAGCCGGTGACTCAACTTCAACCAGATGAGACTGAAGGCAAGGCAGAGAGAGAGTTTTTAAAATGTCATTGCCTTTGAATATTGTTACTTTCAGGGGTGACCATGATCGGAGGTGTTATCCCTCATAGCACGAAAAATACGATGCCGAAAATTTTCAGTTCATTAAGTTCCAAGACTGTGAAGTTTCTGACTGGGTCACCCGGTCTCCAGGGTCAGCAAAAGCAATCGGTATGCCACGAGTAGGGTTTGAACCATCGAGCTCTACGTAAACAATACTGGAGTAACTACTTAGTGTTGAAAGATAGACGCCAGAGCAAATATTTAAATTCGTTTGTCCACTTCCAGTCTAATCCAATGTGGACCAAATTTTCAGTTCTAACTCAGTTTTATACGCTTGATATCGCTGTGTGGCCCGTTTTTTGATTCAAGTCTTAATTCCTGAGTTAGTCATGTAAGAGTATACCGAACTCTGCATACAATAGAAAATATTGCAAATAATATTTGCGTTTTTTTGCAATAATTAAGACATAAATACAAAAACGGGCCACACAGCGATATCAAGCGTAAAAAACTGAGTTAGAATCGAAAATTTGGTCCATATTGGTTTAGACTGGAAGTGGACAAACGAGATTAAGTTTCCTCTCCCCTCCCTAGCTTCACATATTCATGAAATTTTCAATGGCTGCAGTCAGTCCAGTATCGTATTAATGGAGGTCGATGGTTTGAACCAACCACTCCAATCGCCAGAGATGAGCTGTTACGTTTCGTAATTTATGTAGAACATGATATTTTGGTTGTTATCTTTTCGTAACAGCTATAATTTAGTAGAATAGATTAAGATGTTACTCTTTTAAATCGATCTACTTGAAATGAAATGAAATGATAAATTAGTACCTATGAAAGCAATAAAAAAGCGAATCTTCTAGACATTTTCTTGCCACGAACTCATATGTTTTATTTTGTCAGGTCTCTCACAAACACAATTATCTTTTAAATAAACAAAATTTTTCTTTTACAGAAATAATTGCACAATGTTTACTTCTTAGAATTTTCAGAAATATTAATGGAAGATTCTCTATAAAATCATTCCTTTCTTTTCTGAAATTAACAAACTTCATTTCTCTCTTCGTATTCGCATTTGTATAATGTAGTCTAGCGCGGAAATGGCTAAATATGCCCATCCAGTGCGCATTCGTATTGTTCTTGAGGTTTGTTTTATTTTGAAGCATCCTAATTTATAGTAGAACTTTAACTTGATCTGAATCTTGATGATTGAAGGTAAATTATATGAGTAATCTTCTTTATATCCCTTTACCATTTTATTGTTGCAAATATTTTCGTGTCTTCAAAATTCCATGACTTCTTCCCATCGACATCCATTAATACGATACTGGACTGACTGCAGCCATTGGAAAATTCATGAATATGTGAAGCTAGGGAGCGGAGAGGAAACTTAATCTCGTTTGTCCACTTCCAGTCTAAACCAATATGGACCAAATTTTCGATTCCAACTCAGTTTTCTACGCTTGATATCGCTGTGTGGCCCGTTTTTTTTATTAATGTCTTAATTCTTGTAGAAAACGTAAATATTATTTGCAGTATTTTCTATTGTATGCAGAGTGCGGTATACTCTTACATGAATAACTCAGGAAGTAAGACTCGAATAAAAAAAAACGGGCCACACAGCGATATCAAGCGTATAAAACTGAGTTAGAACTGAAAATTTGGTCCACATTGGATTAGACTGGAAGTGGACAAACGAGTTTAAATATTTGCTCTGGCTTCTATCTTTCAACACTTAAGTAGTTACTCCAGTATAGTTTACGTAGATCTCGATGCTTCTTCCACTTCATTTCTCTCTTCTTTCATTCATGTCTTTCATATTCAATTTTTTGGCTCGAACCATAGGTTTATGGCCCATTTTCGCTTTCGCTCTCATGCATTAAAATTACTTTTTAAAGTTGAACATAAACTTCACGAGTTGTTACGGTACATGCATTTTACATTTATTCCTTTATATAAGTTATTCCACTTGACAATTCACAAGTCGCACTTGAACCTTAACCTTACAGAGCCACCGCACAGATGTTAAGTTTCTCGTTCATCGCTGGGGTAAGTATCTCAATGCAGGTTGTGTTTATGTGGGAAAAATAAAGCTGGTTTACACTGATGTATTTTATGCATCTTTATTTCTGTAGCCATCTATAACCTATTTACTGATTTTCCGTCGTATTTACTGTTACTTAAGACCTGGAATTTTAGCACTGATAGGTGTATAGTGTACTGCGTATAAATTAAAGTAACTTGTTCAACATGTTGACGACACGACTGGGAATTTACACAAAAATGGACTTTCCTTGGTAGTTTGTAATGTCAGCCGATATCAATATATCATGATTTGCGATTTCGATCGATGTTGTTTTAGAATATCTATCAAAATCAAATGACAAACACTTTTGCCGATCATCTTCGATATTGATCGCTATCAGAAAGCACCATCTTTCGCTACTGTTTTAAAAACGGAATTGTATATACTTTTACAGTAGTTTAAAATAACGTGATCTTGATTACACCCTATCTGTATGTCATTACGCGTCTTATTTTCTCGTCTTCATTATAGTTGAAAATTTTCTCATTTATCTGCGACTGGATTCGGACCTGCAATCTTGTGATATTTTGTTTTTTTGTTTTAGCCACTCTGCTACGAGACCATCCTGAAAGGATTGTAAGCCAATTATCTATTTCCTTAACGAAGAATGGCATGTGATGCCGATGAGATAGACAGCATTTTCAATAAAGAGTTAATAAGCACAGAGCATGTACAATTTTTATAACACTTTTTTTTTTATTTTTTATACTTTCTTGAACACACATAAAGTTCTTTGGAAAGATATCGGCTAGTGTTGGTCAATTTCACACAGTAACATCTCCTCCATAGAGTGATATTTCTCTAATTGTAATATTTTATCCTGCTAAGTTTTCGGCATTTTTTCTAGTTGAAGTACAACACGTTTCTTAAGTTTAAAAAATTGCAATGCATGTCAAAATATCGTACCACGCCAATGGCGATGATGTTAATTAGAACGGCTAAACATGATCGATATTCGCGTTGCATTGGGCCAACATTGACTCGATTGACTATATCTACAGTCAAACCCGCAGCTACCCCGTGGGTTCTCGTCCCCGCGGTCTGCCGAATGGATCACTTGAAGTTGCTGTTGCACAACGGTTTTCGACGGGATCCCGCAGTGGAGGTTGAGCCGTGGGCTTGTTTAGTAAAATCAACCCGCAGCGAGGTTAGGAAAACAGTGGAAACAGTAGACAATTTTTTTAACAGAGCTTCGTTTGCTCATGATTAATGAAGGTACCAGGATAGAAAGCCTTTACTATTTCATTTGCAAAAATCTTGATATATATTGACTTAAGTTTATGATATATATGTATGAAATAAAGAGTACTGCTAAAACTAGAGGAGAGGGAATTTCAGGTTTTTAAGTGTAAAGCCAAAGTTAGGGGGTTTAAATAATTTTACATGGTTTCTATTAATTTTTAACAACGAATATATTATAATTGGGGATGCTCGACGATTTGGAGGGGTTACGCCATCCGTTGGGGAGTCTGAAAGATTCCTTGCTAAAATGTTAAGGTAGATTCTGGGGTCTTGATCACCTTATGCTCACCATTATCGTAAGGACCAATTACGAAAAACTAACCAAACGTATGTTTAATTTCAAGCAAACATTTTCCTATTTTCTCATATATTCTGAAGCATTAGCACAACGTGTAATTTCTCCCTTTCCAGTAACGGATTTTTTTGATAAACTAAACTTCATCGCTATGACTACTCGCGATATGTTTTTTTTTTGCTAGGGCAGCAAGAAGCCACTAGCACCCTTCAGAGGGTTACGCCCTCTATGTCGGGAAGAGGAGTGATAGGATAAATAGAAACAGGAAAGATGGATGGTCTAAGGGGTGTTATTATATTTTTCTAATCTTTTATTTCTTTTATTTATCTCAGTAGTTGGGCATTATAAGCTTAGCTTGTAATCATATTGCCGGTTGGGATATTCAGCTGATGATGGAATGGTAGATGAGTGTGAGGTGCACTCAGACGCCAAAACACGTTGATACAAAAGACTGATGATTGATGACTCTTCTTACTTAGGGGCGACTCTAGGTGCAATAACAGACAGGTGAGCCATTGTTATACATTTATGATTACAGTGCATTCATGGGAATGATATGCGAGATGATGTGATCAGTGAAATGGTGAGGACTTTAGTCAGGTTGGGTAGTGATGTTGGTATGGAAGCATACATAGGGTCAAAAGTATGTGGCTTTGAAGTCGGCTTGGAAAGTTTCTTTGGCTGCATGTTGAATGAAAGTAAGGACTTTTTCACGATTGAAAGGGAAAATATTTTGGAGAGTAAGGGTGATGAGAGTGAGGACTTGTTCTACTGTTATAAATTGCTGGTTTGAGCTGATGGGTGGATGTTGGGACTTTCTGGTAGTCGGAGAGGTGCAATATAGGCTGGAGTATCTGGTTCTAGTTGGGGACGACCTTTACATTTATAGCTGAATGTGGGATGGGATTCGCCACAGGTTGTGCATTTTGGTGGAAGTTGTAGGTTTGTGAAATCTTTGGTTTTGTGGAGTCCAGTGCAATATCCGCATTTTGGTTCATTAGGACAGTGTTGAGAATAGTGAAAACTATTGGATTGTCATTTCTCGCATCTCAAAGGTAATGGAGCTGATGTTCGTGAAGTCTCTACTCTGTCTTTTCAGGTATATGTAGACACCATTGGCTAGTAGGTTGTCTATTGTAGGTTGATGAGGAGTAAGGTCTCTGACTATGTAGCTTGGCATTCTTTCTTTAGTTTTAATACGGATGCATTTGTGTATAGTATGTCCCTTAATCTGAAGTTCCTGTTCTGCCTCTGTATCTGTAACGTCCAAATCTACTCCTCTGATGACTACAGATAACATTGGAGAGCGTTTCGGAGGTGGTAGTTGGAGTATCGGCTGTTGGTTCAATCTGGTTAGTGAAGCTTGCTTCCCAAAGATCTCAAAACTGAACTTGTTTCTGATGGTGGTTGCTAAATCGGGATTAGATGATTGCAGTATGATTCCATTTCTTGTTGGTATGATCCTGGTGATTGATTCGCGAGAGACATACTTTTGAAGTTGGTGTAGTAGAAGCTTTGGAGTCTGAAATCTGGTGTCATAATTGGTGAGTAGAAAGGAGTGCGTAGCTGTAGTAGTTGAGCCTGTATTGTGAAATGATGAGTGATCTGAAAGGTCCATTGAGTGCTCTGATTCTGAATGGGAATTGCTGATGGTGTGTGATTTCTTGGCTGGCGGTGAGTTGGAGCGAGCTGAACGTTGATGAGATGGAGAACGAGAAGAGTTCTTAGACTGTTTATCAGTACTACGTCCATGTTTGGGAATAGCGCCAAGGTTGGATGATGTTGAAGTGGCTGCAGTAAATGACCTCTGCACAACTGGTGGTAATTGATGATTGCCTGAATAATTTCTATTGTCCTGCATAGTGGAAGAATTATGAAGTGAATGATGTGAGGGTTAACAGATGAATCGCGATGATCAGTCTCTGCGCAATGACCGCTGGTATCTCAAACTTAACTCGCACCCTCCGACACTGAGCAATGCCGTCAGTCTCAATGCGGTTGTACATGTACTGTTCTCACTCGTGCGTCTGCTACACGAGATCCTCGGGAGCACATTAACAAGCCATAGTTAGGCTAGGATTGAATTGGTTGACAAAAGATCTGGCTACACTACTTAAGATTTTCATGTACCAGGTGAGTATATCTGCGATATGTTTGGTACTCAAAACCTAAGAAAGCTACGCCAAAACACTAATCTGCACGATCTGCTATTTAGGTTAATAAGCTGCGAACTAATATTATACTTGTAATACATGCCAGAAACTCATAAAAAAGTCATAAATCGTCCGATAAATTATGCTTTAAGGAAAGCTCTTTCAGCTACTGGCTCATATGAATTGTACTTATCTTTCGGTCTGCCATCTAGTGAGCAGCATCGTAGATTAAATAATAACGTTATTGCGCAGCAGGCCGATTTTTAAATTATAAAATAGTTAACATAAATGGTCTGATCGTAAACGTAATATTTTGTAAATTACTTGTACCACTTTCTTGTCTAATGTCAAAGCAACACTCATAGATAAAATTGCAATAAATTTCGATAAATACAGAAATAAAATCATGATGTAGATATACACACTACCCACGAAACAGCCAAGCTTGGTTGAAACCTCCCGCGACCAACCTTTAGTGTCGCGGAGCGGCTGCGGGGCTGTTTCAGCCCTACGGGATGATTATGCAATCTCAAAACACTCAAGGATCCCTCAGACTATCCGGGTCTTCCGTGAAATGACTATGCATATACTGTTTGGAGCACCTCATCGTTGGAACGCAAGGCGCCAATGTTTAGTTAGTTCGTATATAGAAGAAGGCTCTTTTTCTGTTGACAAACCAAAGTGCAGCATTTCATTTTTTATTTATTTTTCTGTCATGTTACGTATGAAAATAATTCTGAGTAGGTATATGCATTTCTAACCTATTTTTTATCTTCCTAACGGCATCTTTGCCCTCGCCTTCACAACCAAGATATAATGTCCCTTTTAATTTCTCCCAATCCAAGCTACATGGTCTGCCTAAATTAACCGTCGGAATTTAATTATATGTATCGAGTGAATATTAAAGTCTGTGGAGTTCTTCGATGCAGTGTCATTCATTCTCCAATCAACTTGTCCCGTTTAGATCCACATATTGTTCTTAAAATTTTATTCTTTAACACTTGTAATTTTCTCAGTCTTAAAATATTACCAGCAGAATAACCATTCTGTAATTCTAAATTCCCTCTTATGCAAGGCGTTTTGCGGCGATAAACAAGAAAACAGCCTCCAAGACATTTTCTTTTGTAGCTGTTTTGTATCTTACTGCATGTTGCGGGTGTTGTGGATAAAAGAAAAACAAGGAAGTGCGCATTGTTGCTAGTGTTTTTCTCGCATGCGATAACCACTTGGATAGTAACCTATAAACAACCACTCTCAAGAATACCTGGCAACACTTCCATACACATATCCATTGAAAGGATACCTTCTCCAGAACACGACGACCTGTTTTTCAGAACACGGCAGCAGATAGCGTCGATGTGGGTGCATTAACGCACCATTGCTTTCATTGTTTTCAAGAAAGGGCTGGTTTTTTTTTTAGGCTTTCTTTACACGCCACAGAAACATCGTGAATAAATGGGGTCTAATAGCGAGGTGAGGAGTTCCTGGACTGAATAGAAACATTCTTTCACCGATGTTATTATTTCTTCCGTGACCTTTTTTTTTTTTGCTTTCTACAGAAACTGCCAAGTATTGTAATGAAAATAACATTTCGCCACTTTTCTTTAGGGTGTTTAGTTTCAAAAGAATTAAATTGATGTTAGGTTCTTTCGGAAAAGTGACCACCAGCTGACCCACTAGAAAATGAGTGGTAAGATTTCTATCTCCTCACGCAGAGAGAGAAAGACAGAGAGAGAGAGTAGGAGAGAAGGGAGGAAAAGATAAAAAGAGAGTAAAAAAGAGGGACAGAATAGGAGGAGAAAGATACACACATAGGGGGAGAGAGAGAGAGAGAGGGAGAGAGAGGGAGAGAGAGGGAGAGAGAGAGAGAGAATGAGACACTTAAAGAGAAACAGAAAAGGACAAACCGAAATATAAAAGAGCAAGAGATAGAAAGTAACAGTAAGAGAAAGAGAGATATATAAATAAAACAAGCGAGATATAGAAGTATTTAAGACAGATGTACTTGTAGCCAGATGTTCACTGCCCTAACCCACTATAATCAAAGGTTACTTCATAAAGACAAGCTGATGTGTATGAAGGTTTCTAGCAGAGAGAGAGAGAGACAGCAGTGGTTCAGTGTTCACTCCTGTCAGTGGTAAAGCTACTCTTTAATGTTTGTAAAGACCGAAGTGTATATTACGTTCATATATATATGTTCACTTTAGCATGGACGTACAACCACATGCGCCCTCGAGTACATAAAAACTTCAGAAGCTTCTATTTGGAAAAGTGCTGTCTCTAATCTTTCCTGGCGATCTTCCATGCTTTTAAGAAAAGAAAGCTTCTTCTTATGTGGTTTCGGCGGACCATGCAAATTCAGCCTGATCTCCATGGACCTCTTGCCCTCTCTGTAAACTACCCACCACACCACAATCTCATTCTTTGCTCTGAATGTGTTCTTTGCACATATCCTCAGGAACCAGCACAGAAAAGAACGTTTTTGTAACCGAAAAAAATAAAAAGAAGAGTTCGTAAAATGTTCTTTCCTTGTGGACTTCTCTGTCTCACTTTATCCAATTTCATTTTGTGGTTTCGCATTTCCTTTTTTATACTTCGGATGATGCTTATCGAATTGTATCTATTTACTACTATTCTAGCTCTGGTTTAATGATGTACCATTGTGGAAGGATTTATGATTTGTTGCCTTGAAATAAAAAATTAGAAGTTACATTTGTTAGAGGTGAGTGCATATTTTTGTAAGGGTTACAGTAGGAAATGTTATTCCGCCTACTGTTTACAATTGATACAAGAAGTTAGTGATGCAATTCTACTAACAGTGGCGAAGTCCACGAACTGTTGATAGCATCTCAGGCATACAACCACTAATTTTTAAAACAGGTTGGCAACAATGTCAGCTGGGATGCTTTGGGACTTTAAAGCCCTATTGTGACGAATAATGTTTATGCCAAGTTTTGTGCGGTTAGTCTAACAATATCGAAGTACATTTAAACAAAGGAATATAGAACTTTAAAATGGTTGGCAAGACTGACAACTGCCACGTCTGATAATGACAGTTGCGACGGCTCGGAGTTAGTTAAGCCAGGACCTCTCCAACAACACCACAACCACATCGTGGTTTGTAAGATATATTTTTCCACACGGGTTGGGAACACTGGTAACTGGGGTATTTGAGGACTTGAACACCCATAATATTTTTCTATTGTGACGAGAAAAATGTTTAAGTCATGTTCGGTGCAGGTATGTCTAACGGAATGGAAGCATTTTAAACAATTTGTGTTTTAAGAAATAGGCTGGCAACACTGAACAATTGCACCAATCAAGACGGTTCGGACGGATCGAAGGTAGTTTAGCCAATATTTTTTGATCAACATCTGAAGCCACATCTCTCCTCTACCCTTTGTGGTTCCTGAGATTCAATATCTGGACACGGACGGATGGATTGAATGTGATGATCAGGTCCTTTTGATGCAGCTTCTTTATCAAGAAATCTAAAAGGAATTCATCCATGCTGCCATCTGACAATTTGCTACGGTTTATTTGGAGTAAGATGACATGACGCTTGAGAAATACTATTGGTTTTGAAAGACGAAACTGACTATTTCTTATATCAGAAGAATATATTCTACAGGATGTTAAAAAAGAAAAAAACTTTTTTATATTGTTATTATCGGGTTACGAGATACGCAAATAAGTCAACACTGCAACCGAAGTAATCACAGTGGCATGGCGTTTGAAATACTGACAGATTAATACGTGTTCATAGCTTCATTAGTCGGCTTAACTCAATATTACAGAAATGAGACGTGTTTCCCCTGAAATTGAGAATAACACTAACACCCTGAAGGGGAGTGGAGCAGCGGCGTATTCTCCATGAATGCAAGGCATGCATTGCATGTCTTCGGATTCTAGTTTATTTATTTTATTATTTTCCAAAGAGAAAACAGAAAAGGTTTTGAAAAATTTCGAAACTTCACCTGATATCCTGGACCAGAACCCGTTATAAGAAAGCTGGCAGCTGGCACTCGCTGGCAGTAAGTAGTTTAGTAAACTGTTCACGCGTGGCGCTGCAGTATTCTCGTCTATCTATGTGGGCGTCTACTCAAGATCTTTGTCCTCCGCTTGCCTGTAAACGTGTGTTTTATTGGGTGAAAGACGCTGGAGAAATCCGAAGTGCATGCAAAGCTAAATGTTGCATTCAGCATAGTTGCCATCTAGATGAGAGAGTGTGTGTTGCAGTGCCGCCAATCTATGTGGAATTCCACAAAATGTTTGTAATTTTGGAAGTTGTTTGTAGTTTGCGTGGAGTGGAATTCTGTGTGGAATATGTGTGGATTTTCAGAAAAATCACAAGATAAACTTCTAAATGTGTTATATACTCATATTTTCTTGACTTTACTGAGGATACTTCCTATTTTCGCCTTTCATCTAGAAAAGGATAAAAGTTATGAAGTAACTGAATTACTCCCTCCTTAGTGGCAGCTGTAATTTCCGTGAGCGGCAACAGATGATCAAATTCTTTCTTGCTCTCTATGTCTTCTGTATACCTACCGCGCCATCCTATTCTTTTTCTGTAGGAAAATTTAATTTAACACCAAAACGAGAAGAAATTATCACCTTTTCGGTTCCAGTTGTCGCATGAAAACTGGCATGCTATTGAAACACTTGCAAATCACCTGTGAAACTACCATGTATCGAACTTCTTACTCGAGGTCTATGACAATAAGAAAGAGGGAATTGCAAGTTTGTTAAGAGCAATTAGATAGAAGCCATCTCTTATTCCCATACATAATTCATAATAATAATAATAATATAATATAATATAATAATAATAACAATAATAATAATAATTATAATAATAATAATATAATAATAATAATAATAGTAGTAGTAATAACATTGCATGCCCAACCTCAAAAGTCAGGATACGCCACTGGAGTGGAGAGGTCGTGTAGCGGATAATTTACCCTCACAAATGGGGATTCCGATCTCTATCTACCAACTGGAAATACTTCTAAAACGTGGCGTGGGTCCTGCTAGTGAGTAATTCTTGAGTTTAATTTTGTGTAACTCCCAGTACGTACTGGGAGTAAAGAAAATGCCTCAAGTGGGACTCAAACACTGGTCTTTCAGTTGCAAGTCCAGCGTCGCATTAACCAGACAAGCTAACAATCGCAAGTAGAAACCAGAACAAAATAGCATAGCGAGTCCGAAGCGCGTTCTTGGAACCCCGAAGACAAACACAAAATATACAGAAATTTTTAGTAGCATTTCTTGTTCGCAGATAGGGATCGGAATCCCCCATTTATTTCCCATTGCTGCGAGTAAATTGTCCACTACATGACCTCCGCTCCTCTTCAGGGTGTCAGTATTGCTCTCAGTTTCAAGGGAAGCATATCTCATCTGTAATATTGAGTGAAACCGACTAATGAAGCTATGAACACATATCAACCTGTCAATATCTCAAATGGCATGCCATTGCGATTACTTTGGTTGTAGTGACATTTTTAAATTGATTGATGGGCTTGAGGTATCTTTGGCTCAGGCCAGGATAGGGTAGGGAAAGGATATGGGAGGTAGGGACCCAGGGTCTTATTTAAGGCACTATCCCGACATTCTCTTGGTAAAACTTAAGGAAAACCTGTAAAACCTCAGTCAGGATAATCAACCATGGGGTTCGAACGCACATGCCTACCCATTGCTAGTCCAGAGTTCACGACGTTACCGCCTGGACTACGAGGGTTGGTTGTTTCGTTGTAGTGTTAGCTTGCTGTGTATTTCGTAATCTTATAATAAGCATATGAAAATGTGTCTGTTTTTCGGAACACTCTGCATATGACATTAAGCTTTATTCGTTCATTTTGAAATGAAACGCATGTATTTTAAAATAATAATAATACTAATTATAAGTCTCCTCCAAGATAGCACCACTTGAAAAAAAAACACATGAAGAGGCTAGATCTATTCCTTCCAAAATTAGTATTCAGATAGAGTGGAAACCTCTGCATATTTGGTTCTTATGTGACAACCCTCAAGATAAAACCACTTTAGAATGTTAAACTACATACCATTTCCCTGCTAACCAGACTGAATTATGAAACACATATTGAAGCATTAGACAGAAACTGATTCCAGCAAAACTTCACATAATAATATAGAGAAGCATTTACTATTTTCATAGTGCGTAATCAGAAGCATTTATTACACGTATTCGAGCACTATGTAGGAACAATCCGATTCCAGACAAAATTGACTTAGTGGCGTAAGGAAAACTTCTTTAAGATTTTAACCACGCTAAAGTCTTAGGACATTTACCATTTCAATGTTAAAGGGGCATACATATTCGAGCATTTTATGTAGAAACGACTAATTCCGATACCAATCAAACACCACACAGCGATGTAGAGTAATGCTCTTAAGACTACAACCGTATTAGAATGTTAGTACGATTGCTGGTTCGATGGTAACGATACTTAATGCTTAAACACATATTCGAGCACGACAAAAAGAGATTGAATCAATTGCAGCAAAACTTGAGGTAACGATGTAAGGCTTGAGGCTAGCGATGTAAGACTTTTGAGGTTTAACTATATTAGAGAATGTTAGACACTATTTATCGTTTCCATGGCAACGAGACTCAATTCGTAGGCACATATTCGTAGGCTACGTAACATTACGTAGGAATGATTGATCCGAGTAAGGTAAAGTCAAGAGAGATTGCGTGGTAGGAGAGATTGAGCACACCCCGAAAAGGCGGGAAGTAATGGGACTGACGCGTTTTGAGTGAAGGACAAGTGAATACGTTACTGGCAAAACTCTCCAGTTAGATTCCTGTGTTGATAGAAGGTGGTTGCTGAAACTTATCATCATATTTTTGCAACTTCGACAGATACTAACTGCTTGCTTTTAGCATAAACGTTGGGTATTTTTATCAAAGGAAATATTATACTCTTAAGTAATTATAAATCAAGGAGTATCTGAGCTAATTCTTTGTCAGAAATAGTGTTGTACGCAATTTACGGTCATTCGCGTAATTTCCAACCGAGCTCTGTAGTGCGCAATCTCCCCTCTCTAATGAGGATAGTGGGAGCAAGCGTCAAGTAGGAGAGTTTGCGCAATATATTTGTTTAATACAATGAGAGGAGAGATTGCGCAAATTATGTATACATTATTGCTAGATTTCGGTGTCATTTTTGGTCCTGGCCCACTACTTGACGGAGGAATACACTATGGGAAGAATACAAAATTATTTTCCTCTGTCCATTTACGATTGTATTAGAAAAGTTTATAAACATTACCAAGAGTAAGAAATGTAATACTTAATAGAAAGATTGTGGCTGCTTTAGATTATTTTTTTTGTAATACAAGAATTTATATTTTGGATAACAACAAGTACTTTCTATTTGGTTCGTACCATGAAGTGTTACCTTATTCTCGTCCGCAGTCTCTCCTACCCATGTGTGCAATCTTACCTACCCTAGTAGGAGGGATTGCGCTAATTAAGGTTTTTGGAAAACCATTATCATTAAGCATACAATGAATAATAACAAAGATTAATAGTATGTAATTGTACATACGATACTAAAGGATATATTATGTAATTTGTTAGAAGTTTGCATTAAACCTAGGGTTTTTAGAAAAATTTTCTTGAATTGTGCGCATTCTCTCCTGACTTTACCTTATAACGAAACATGACATAACGCTTTGGGCAAATGATTTTAAAGTTTTAACCATATTGCAATGTTAAACCATTTACCGTTTCCATGGTGACGAAACTCCGGTGAAAACTAGACATGACGGTGTAGGCAAATATTCTTTAAGGTCTTCAACACTCTTACTGTGTCCAATAATTTTTCTTGTAACAGGCCTCAACTGCTAAATATATATACCAGGTGTATGCATAAGTAGTTGCCGGTTTACCTAAGAGATGGCGCCAGCGAAAAGTATGCAGTGTATTCATTTGACACATACGTCATTTTGTTCGTCTGACATTAAACTACAAACACACACAAGTTGAGTCCGCCAAACACTAGCGTCTTTGTTTTATCGTTCAGCGATCATGTCGAAGTTTGTGCCTGAAAAAGAACACTTGGGGCACGCATTGCTTTTCTTATTTAATCAAAAGAAAAAGGCTGTTGAAAGTCATCGTGTGCTGGTAGAAACATATGGTGAACACGCTCCATCGGTTAGAACATGTGAGACATGGTTTCGACAATTTAAAAGTGGTGATTTCAATGTGAAAGACAGTGCGCGCTCTGGTAGACCACAAAAGTGCTAAAACGAGCAATTGCAGGTGTTATTGGAGGATGACCCAACTCAAACTCAACAGCAATTGGCAAAAGCATTAAATGTGTCACAAGAAACAATCAGCAGACGTTTACGAGCAATGGGGAAGATCAATAAACTGGGTAAATGGGTCTCACACGATTTGAATGAACGTCAAATGGAAAATCGCAAAGTCACTTGTGGCATGCTGCTTCAACACCACGAAAGAAAATCCTTTTTGTATCGAATTGTGACGAGTGACGAAAAATGGATTTATTTTGAAAACCCGAAGCGGAAAAAATCGTGGTTTTCATCTGGCGAAGCCGTTCCCTCCACACCAAGGCGAAATCGCTTCGGCAAGAAAACCATGCTTTGTGTCTGGTGGGACCAGAGCGGTATTGTGTATTACGAACTCTTGAAGCCCGGCGAAACCGTTAATGCACAACGCTATCGCCAACAAACGATTAATTTAAACTACGCATTGATCGAAAGACGACCGGAATGGACCCGAAGACATGGCAAAGTGATTATGTTACAAGGCAATGCGCCGTCTCACACAGCAAAACCAGTGAAAGACTCCTTGAGATCGCTTGGATGGGACATCCTTCTGCACCCGCCGTACTCCCCAGACCTGGCGCCATCTGACTATCACCTCTTCACATCAATGGGGCACGCGCTCGCAGAGCAGCACTTCAGCAATTTCGAAGACGTTGAAAAATGGCTCGACGAATGGTTTGCCGCAAAAGATAAGCAGTTTTTCTGGCATGGTATGCATCAATTACCTGAAAGATGGGTGAAATGTGCAGAAGTCGATGGCCAATATTTTGAATAAAACAAAATTAATTTCCCTTGAAAATTACGTGTTTTCTTTACCACAAAACCGGCAAAAACTTATGCATACACCTGGTATTCAAGGACAACGATGGAAAGACTGACCCGAATTCAACCAAGTTTGACAAACCAATGCAGAGAATATTCTAAGGGCTTCAACGACTCTAGAATGTTAAGATATATACAGATGCTTATCAGAATAATGGAAACACCTGTAGTTGGCAACACGTCAGATGTATGGGTTGGCAGTGGTGTCGTGGCGACCGCAGCGCCGGACTGCTGGTGGTGGTGTGTTAGGTCGGTCTCCATACTACGTCAGGCGTCGTGGAACAGGAGTGTGCAGTGGCTGCAGCAGACGGAGGTAGTGTAAAATGGGAGACCTCTCAGAGTTTCAAAGAGGGCAAATTGTTGGTGCGCGGTTATGTGGAGTGAGTGTGACGGCAGTGGCTAGTGTCTTAGGTGTGTCGCCAGGGACAGTGTCGAAGGTGATGACGGCCTACACAACACACGGGAAAAACACATCGGGGGAAGCGGAACAGTGGGCGGAAGAAAAGCATCAGTGACAAGGCACGCCGGGTATCAAAGCGCATTGTCACGCGGAACCGTCGTGCCACTGCGGCGCAAGTGACGGAGGAACTCAATCAGCACCTCCCCCAACCTGTTTCGACAATCACAGTCCGCCGCGAATTACATGACATGAACTTACGGGGTCGTGTTGCACGGGCCAAACCTCTCATCAGGGACCAGAACGCTTTAGCACGCCGCAAATGGTGCCGCGACCATGCAACTTGGACCGTTGACGACTGGAAACGTGTGGTATGGTCGGATGAGTCACCATTCATCCTATTCCAAACCACGGGCCGTGTTTATGTGTGGAGAACGCCCAAAGAAGCGTATGATCTGCAGTGTCTCCGCCCAACTGTGAAACATGGCGGCGGCACGGTGATGCTGTGGGCCGCAATATCATGGTTTTCATTGGGTCCTGTGGTCACACTTCGCGGACGCATCACTGCCAACGATTATGTCGCAATTTTAGGAGACCACTTGCATCCTATGGTCCGGATGTTGTTCCCGGACAATGACGCCATATTCCAGGATGATAATGCACCCATTCACACAGCTGGAGTTGTTGCAGCGTGGTTTGAGGAACATCGGGATGAAGTTCAACACCTCCCCTGGCCCGCCCAATCCCCAGATCTCAACATAATTGAACATCTGTGGTCCATCTTGGAAACACGACTCCGGCGACGATTTCCACCTCCATCCTCTTGCACAGAACTGGCCGATGCCCTGCACGAGGAATAGTGTAATATTCCACTTGCTACCATTCACGACCTCTATGCCTCCATCCCACGTCGCATCAAGGCTGTTCTGAAGGCGAAAGGTGGCCCGACACCATATTAATCTGGTAAGTTGCACTTTCGTTCAGGTGTTTCCATTATTCTGATAAGCATCTGTACCTTTTACAGGATAATAAGACTGCATTAGTTTCTGGAACATTGCTTTGAATGTCAACCATTAGCCCACACTAGAGACTCCAAGAAATGAATGCGTTCTAGTTGATATAATTGATATGTTATAAACAAATTTTCGCATCTCAAAATAACATGCCATCAAGTACTTATAGTTGAGTATTTTTTAATATTTAATAGAAGAGGAATCATTTATTGTGTGCAGCCGAAAGTGAGATTTTCGTATCAAAAACGTTAGTTCCACTTTATATTTGACTTTGTTTACTACCGTACAGTCAATTAGGAATCTACTTTAATTGATTCTCCGTATTTGAATTGTGGTTTACGTCTTTTAGTGTACGTTCTGTTAATGGACGAAAGTGGAATATAAGGCAGAAATTGAAAACCATAGGAAAAGAACGCCCTTTATACATTTCCTGGATTCTACAGAAGACCTTTTTGAAAGTCCATAAATAGCATTGCAACCGTCCCCTTATGTCTTTTAACCCACTCCGAGCAATAGTACACATCAAATAAAGATTTGCTTGTAATGAACGGACTGTGCATATTCTATTCATACGTGATAGAGAGGCCTCTCAGAGGGCAGACAGATGGATCTATTATCTCAATTTGGTAAAAAGTAGTGAAAGCATATTCTTTTCCTGTAATCTTCAATTACAATCATAACCAATGAAATGACTAATTTGTAAAGTATTTGGTTCAAATAATTAGTAGGCCTATGAGAAAGTACTTGTGAAATATAATTTGACGTGAACATCAAGTTGTAGTGTAATAATAATAATAGGTGAAAGGAAATGGAAGACATAGTATAGGCCTATGTGAATAGTAAATACAGTTGGCAAGGTTAAGCAACAGGAAACGAACGACTAAGGTCCATTTCTTCATCCCGATCACGATGACATTTGTCAAAAACCATGCTGTTTGTGCTTAGTGACAAAGAAGTTCATAGTGCGACAGTAACAGAGAGAACACATTACCATTGTTAATGACGACTGTCAATGTCTGTGACGCTTGCTTCTGGTTCTTCTGTACTGCCAACAGGATCTTCTTCCTGCGTAGTTGACAATTTCAAGAGTCCAAGAAGTTCTGTAGGAAAACCGGAGTATTTTCTTGATTGTCTCACTGAAAACGAGTTCTTCAATGTATTTGAAGATACCAATAATCTATTGAAAATATCATGATTAGTTTTCGTTCGGCATTTTTTTTTTTTTTTGCCATTTCCTTCTATACTTCCATGTATCTTGGGATTCCTCTTGTAAAGTTGGTTAATAGGAACTTCAGCGGATAAAATGATTAAATGTTCGTGGATCAATATTTTGTGGACACATTGAAGAAGAGTGTATTCGATGGAGAAAAGGGGCAATTCCCTGCCTATTCGTGTATTTTTCCTGGTACATCACTTACCTGCTTTCCTGTATGTACAGAGTACCTTTTTCTCAAAATGTTACCCAAATAATTCTTTTGTAAGCGCATAGTGTATCTAATACAGTTTGACCAGGAAGTTTCTGTTTTACAGAAACTTTATTCAATACTGATAAGATACACTGATTTTCTCATGTCACATGAGTACATCCGTGCTGTTCAATAAGTTATATACTTAGCGATACTGGAGTGTTCGATCAACCTCTGAAATTAGACACAAGAATTAACTTTTGAATTTGAATTTCATTTTATGTCCTTTAGGAATCTAAGGCTCAGACCGGGATAGGGGAGGGGAAAGGATTTGGGAAGGTTTCGGCCAGAGCCTATGTTAAAAGTGCCATCCCGACGTTTTCCTGGTATGACTGAGGAAAAACTCTGGATAAACCTCGGTCAGGATGGTCGACCGTTGGGATCGAACCCACGACCTCCTTAATGCTACGCTAACGCTCTACCACTAAGCTATGACGGCTCGGTATTAGTCACAAGAGCAAACACTTCCACTTCCAGTATAATCCAATGCGGACCAAATTTTCCGTCATGTTCCGTATAGCGTTTTTCATGCTTCTCATCACTATGTGGCCCACTTTTATTTATGCATTTTTGACAACTGGGTCGCAATACGGGGTTCGGAATACATATATGATCTGATCTAGTACCTAATGAACACGTATCCGAGGGTTGATGAAATCAATAGGCAAGTGTAAATTTCTACAATTAAAGACATTTGTAAACTATGAATTTTAAAATAGGTTTGCAGCCGTAATTACTGACTGAAGTACTTCGGGACGGGAACGTCGAGGGGAGGATATTTTTCTATTGTGTTGAATAATGATTACGCTAAATTTAGTAAAGATATGTCCAACGGTTTGGAAGCATTTAAAAACAGTACATTTTTGTAAAATGTGGAAACTGGTACGCATTATCGCTGGTTTACATGCGTAGGACTCACACGGCATTGGACCAACACGGCATTCGACCAACACGGCGTTAGACTAACACGGCATTGGATCAACACTTTGTACAACTAATACTGCGTAAAACCAACACAGCGTTGGACCAACACCGGCATGATTCAATAATTCCTAGAACCGGCATTGGATCCAAACTGCATCAAACCAACACGGTATTCGACCAAAAACAGGTTTTCGCCTGGAGTGTTGGTCGCACGCCGGTTTGTGCTGATTGAGAGGTTGTTAGTCGTAAGAAGTGATGATCCAACATCGCATCCCTAATACCTGTATGATCTGGCGCTATACCTAAAGATGACGGATGCGAAATTTGTTGTAAATCAATGCGAATATATCTTGAAAACCTGTTTTCTTATAGATTAACATCACTGACAACTTCGGCGTCTTAAAATATGTTTATGCCCTGCTCCTGGACCTAAGGAACGTGTATGCGTTTGTTGATGGAAACCAATACACGCAAGCCAAGCTGTTAGTTAGTTGGCGAAACCGTTACAGCTTTGTAGTTTTAAATAAAACGTAATTGCTTTTTCTCAGCTATTATTTTATTTTATGTTGAGTATACAAAAGCAAAGCTTTGATATGGAAAACTTAAAATAGAATATCTCAATGGACTATGTTGTGATTGTTCAGGAAGCGGAAGCCTCACCGAAACACCTCTCCCTTCCTCTTTAAAGAATTGTTCAAAGCAAAACGGGACATAAGAATCTCCGGTGCTGGGAGTAGCGGAATTCACTTAGCAAGACTCTAATATCTGTTCTCAACGGCCGACTATTCTCACTGAGGTTTTCCCAGGGCTTTCTTTCACTCACAGCCGGAATGGTATCTTAAACGTAGGTCCTAGTCCACTTCTTTCTGCATCCTTCTTCCTAATCCATTCCACCATTATGCTTAGATGCCTAAAGACTGCAAATACATTTAAATTCAAAATTCTGATATCAGCTCACACACAAGGGGGTTTACGGCAATATTATCCTATACATGAAATCGCACATTGATTTTCACAGTAACATGTGATATGCATTTCAATGGAAAAGAAGAAAAGAAAACTACTACAATATTAACATTTTAGTTTTTCAGCTACTGAAGAATATCGCCAAGTTCCGATATTGCACACAAATATGCGATACTCGTAGGCCTAGTAGCAGGGTGTAATGCTAACTGTTTAGGTGGTTATACGCTTCACATGTTGTAACGAAAACTTTCGCTTGCTTTCCCTAACATCTACATAGCTCATAAAGTTTAAGTGGATATGTGGTGGTGCGTAAAATATGCTGGCGGGTATAAGCCGTATACCCGCGTACACCCTCCATTACATCCCTGCCTAATAGTAATTGTTCCAAAATGCATGCACTGGTGATATTATACATATCAACTAACAAATCGATAATTTGAAACCTGAATATTTCATATATTTATGATAAAGTCTTATTCCACTTACATTTAATATTAGATGGAACAATTTATTAGTTTCAGTTTCTATATCCTAATACCAAGTCAGCTTACTTCAGACAGAGTGAGTTCTCTTAGTACGTCCTACTTAACAACAACTCTAAAGAATGTCCATAGGATAACCACTAGAATCTTCAAGTCAGTTTCATCCACACGTACAATTGATTTTTGAATTGGGTACTGCACACTCTATTAAATATGTTCTCTATGGTTGAAGATTAGGAATACACACTCTACGAAGTAATAATTCTAGAATATGACGTTAGAACTAATGGTAATACGTAGCTGGGATGAGGCTACTGGGTTGTACGCACTCATATCATGATTTTTAAATGAACAAACAGCAATCAGCTGACTCTTACTTTGCTTTTCTTCGTGATACGATGTTTTGGAATTCGTATATACTTTTGGTGAGATTTTAAGCTCGATAGTATTATGCGAATGGTTTATTTAGAAGAGGATAAGCTTCTATAGGATATATACTTCAAGATGCAATGAAAATGGAATTTGAGATTGGAAATCTACTAAAGGTAAAACGGTTATAAGGATTTTGTGAAATGATGTTTCTTTTGCACGTATAGGATGCTTTTCTTCAACAATGTAAATAAATGTTCTGTATAGCTTGGAATTTTTCATTGTTATCTGGTGCTGGTGTTTGCATTATCTTTCGACGTTAATCGATCTATTGCTTGTTATGAGGAAATACATGTAATGGCATTTCTTTCTGAATGTTATATGGAAATGTATTATTTCTCCTTCTGCATGGAATGTTTCTCTGCGGTCATCTTGGAAACCTAACCTAACGAAGGCTAACTATCTATGTTTGTGCATGCATCCAACTTAATATTCTTTTTACATCAATAATCTCCACATAACAACAACTAAAGTAATACGATCTCAAATTATAACATGCGATTTTGGGACAAAAATGAGAATAATGTCTTCGTTTCGTTACATTTTATTTTATCTACTTTTTTCTGATTCACTTTTATGTTCCCAGTTCTTTAATATTGCAGTTTATAAGAAAAGAGCTAATTCTTTTTCACAGACTGACGTGCGTAGTAAACAAATTTAAACCTCGCTTCTAAATTTGAACCTCGTCCCAAAATGAAATTCAATCTAAAAACCTTTATTGGATTTTGAATCATGAAGAACGGTAGTGACGCTGACAAATGAGTCAGTTAGCGGCACTCATATATATATATATATATATATATATATAATTTCGGATCTAGTGAACTATAGGCCTAAGCCCGATTTTGATGTTTGAACTTACATTTAAAAGCTCTTTGCCATACTAAGACACAGAAAAGAAAAAATGGTTGGGTAGGACTTCCCTGGGACCCCTAGGGCGGTTAAACAAATCACATTTCTGATTATAGCACTGACTCCATACCATATAGGCAGCCGGAATTGTAATCTACACTTCAATACCTTTTAAACGGTGTATCACACGTCAATATCGGTGAAGGGACTCAAAAGCTATTACTTTTTTTTTTTAGCTCAATCACAGTATTTTCACAAATGATCGAAAGATGTGTTTATCATTTTGCTTTAGCCCCAAATGGTTAGTACCGGGGGGTTTTGGGGATCAGTTACCAACCCCAACAAGTTGGTCTAAATCGAAGCTCATTTTTTTAAAAATAGAATTTACGGTTTTCGAGATACGGACTCTACCATAGTCCAAAATCGATCTTTGGATGAAGACTATGAACTTTTTTTTTAATAGGCAGCCTTACAAAATAAGTGAGTGTAAAAGGAAGAGTAACGTAAGAACTATACTAACAAAAGAAGTGATACCCACTTTACGAGCGTCTTTCTTTGTGTCACTATGGCGGAAGGATACTAAGTATCTTGATTTTATTATAAAGGGAACACTTTCGCCATAGTGACACAAAAAAATCACTCGCAAAGTGGATAACACTTCTTTTGTTAGTATATAATTTTTGCGTCACTCTTCCCTTTACCCCGAAGGGTTTTTTGTACTGATTACATATACACTGAAAATCAAAGAACACATAAAGTGCACAATACGTTCAGCAAAAAGTTCGCAATATGTTCTAATTTCACCACGTTTTTAGTGCATATGAAATTTCGTGAAATTAATATGAACTAATTACAATTTTAGTGCACAACATATTAATTTTTGGTATGCTTATACCCAATTTACGCACAAAATGTTCACTTAATAATGACAAATATACTAAAAGTGATCTGGGAACCAACTCTAGATAATGTGAACTTCGGTAAATAACAACTTAATATGTGCAAAATATGCACTAAGGGTAAGAAGCCAATAAAAAGATACATTGAGCACACAAAAAAAACTCACAATTTTTCAGTACGTCACATAATGTTCATATGTGTTGATATAAACTTCGTTTTTGGTGCCGTTTTCGTTTGTCTTTTGTTCCAGAAGATTTTCAGTGTAGACGGGAAATGGTATGAAAAATTCCACCCATAAAAAAGCGTTAAAATTAATTTACTAGAATGCTCTTAAAATTATTTTATTTTATTTCAACCATTATACGAATCTAGGTGATAGGTCAGATTAATAGCTACAAATATATGAAATTTCTAGGTTCCATAGTTCAACCTTTAAATAACTATAATTGATGAATGCTATGTGGAGAAAGCGGGAGTTTCCAAAGGAATGGAAAAATCTCAACAATAGTTCCTATTTATAAAAAAAGTGAAAAATTTAATTGTAACAATTGCTGCGGAATCTCTTTACTCTCAACATGTTACAAGGTGTTGGGTAATATCTTGCTCACTAGATGAAATAAATTGGAGGTTACCAATGTGGATTTAGTGAATATCAATCTACGTTGCACCAGAGTTTTGCTTTGAGACAAATATTAGAGAAATAATACAATAGGACGGTTCACCAGTTGTTCATGTATTTCAAGAAAGCTTATGGCTCTATCAAAAGGGGAAAATTATACAATAACCTGATACGATTTCGTGTAATGAATCAAGTGAGGCGGAGCCCAGTTAGGGGACTCTGTATATAAGCCACCACCAGGCATTAACAGCGAGCATCCTATTTATATAATCAATGATCCTTGAAAAAGTTGAGGCGAGACATTTCCAACAACACAACCACCACCTTTCCAAACCTAGTAGTTGCAAAGTTAAAACTTACTCCCCGAAGCTCGGGAAGCAATCCTTTAATCTGGGTATATGATACGGGTTTGAACTCGTCTTGCTGAGACTTTTCCAACGACACCTGAACCATCTTTCTATAGCCCCAGTAGTCCCAAAGTTGAAATTCCTCACCACGAAACTCGGGAACCGCCCTTGCAATCTGGATGAATGATACGAGTTTGAACTCGTCTTTCTGAGACCTTTCCAACTATACATTTCAACTACCTTCCTACCTCTAGTACTTCAGCAATGTTGTGCATTCTGGGTAAAAATTGCGGAAGATTGACTTGGTTTCAGGACTGCAGGAATGTATGTACAATTGTAATTTTTAAAAGTATTTTCTTAAGAATGTTTATTTTGAATGGGAGTATAAAACTTCTTGATTTTGTGCCTATATCAGTAATACTTGTAGATATAAAATGGTCTGCCGGTCGAGCGGTCTGCGGTGGTAGGTCATCGGCTCGAAGGTCCCGGGTTCGAGTCCCGGCATAGGTGTGGATTTTAATAGCTAAAGGCTAATTGTGACGGGCCGAAGTCCATAGTTACTAGACTGACCCATATAAAAATAAAGTTTACCAAAGTTTATATAAAGTTGCCTGGGTGACATATTTTAATAAATGGAATGTTAGAACTAGGCGTGATTTCTTGGGAAGGTGTGTCAGTTACTGAATCAGACAATTTGAGAATTTGACCAGGTAGGTCAACTACTAGCTGAAATGAGGGATGATTTTTATTCTTTTACGATCTCCCTATTTTTCTGTAAAAAGTGTTAGCAATGCATTGCGAATTTGTGAAATCCAGTTAATTCCAGTTGATGGCTAGCAGGGCTAGACAGTCAATTACTGATATTATCAGGATAAACTACTAAAATGGAAAGCAGGCGAGGGACAACTTTAGTGACAGCCGAAGTAAATCACGTCGAGTTTATCGTTACTTGAACCTGTTTTCAACATTGAATACAAGTTTTGTGGAATTCAAGAATGGAGACTCGTTTTTAGTTTTGATAATCTCGAATCGATCAATTTCGACTGGCCCTAAAGTTATTCTAAGATCGAAACTTTGTGTGAGGTGGGGAACAGCTCTCCAAGTCTACATGGAGATCATTCGAGTTTATTTTTCGGCCATTTTTTCCTATCTTTGAAAAGGAAATTAGTAATTTACTTAAAATACATCTGATGTTTTGGAAGATTGTTGGAAGGATATTCTCTCACACATAAGTAAACCAAGAAAGGTCAGCGCATTCAGACCGTTCTTTTAATGTCCTGAACTACAGTACGGTCCCGCTAATCCGAACCCCGCTAATCCGAAAATCCGGATAAACCGAACAGAGCCTAGGGAAAATATGCCAAATTATTTTTAACTTAAACTTAAGGGGGAAAAGAAGATAGTTTATTGATGTAAAAACGAGTATTTTATTTACAACGTACAAGAAAATGAACTCAAAGTACAGAAGTACAAGGTACAATTTTAATTGCATACTGTAATTAAAGTACAGTATTGTTCATTATAAAAAGCTCAAGGACATAGGCCTACTAAAAAGTGTACTGCAAACAACTGTACTGTACCGCGAACTCCGCTGAAGTAAACTCCGACGCATACGTATTTGCCAGGTCGCTGCGATAAGCTGGCACTAGATCACAGTCTAAAATGCTAGAAGGCTAAAGACGCTAAATAACTTTCCGGCTTAATGAAAGTCCAGATATTTCGAACTTTCGCTAATCCGAACAGGGCACAGCATCAATTATTTCGGAATAGCGTTACTCTACTGTATACTTGTTTTCAAGTAAATGAACAGATTAGTCCTTAAGTAGGTCCCTAGTAAGTTCTAATATATTTATCTGAACAGTTTCTTGTAGATTTACAGCAATAGTGGTTGGTGTATTCCAATTTATTGTCTGATAGGACACTTGGTTAACTTTCGTTACCACGGAGGGCCTACTATTAAACAATTTATTTTAATTTTTATTTGACTGAACTGACCCTAAGAGTAAATGAAAGAATTTTGCATAATGATTTTTTAATAAAAAAATTAATGATAAACCCTTTAGAAGACAAACTTTTTTTTACACATTTCGTACTAAATAAGTAAAACATATTTTTGTTTATGCATGACTAAACAGAAAAGCATGGGGCGCTAAGTGAAGAATTTATAAAGTGACTGTATATGACAGCGGACCTCAAGATTTTCTTTTTAGTCATGAATAAACAAATTTATTTTTTACTTGATCTAGAAAAGTATGTTTTTAAAAAGTTTTTATTAATTTTTTTAGCCCCAATCCTAAAGTGTTCTGTAACCAGTCAAACTCCACAGCATTTATGGGTAACATTAAAAAAGTATTAAAATGTGCTTTTAAAATATATAAATATAAGAAAGTAACAACAGAATATTGTAATGTCACCCGACGTACGTCACTGTGCAAATTTTCATCATTCTATGATGTCGGGAAATGAGTTAACGTTCAGAAGTTTGATAACACCACGAGCCATTGTGAAATTTACTTTGCGATGTGATAAAATGCCTCAGCAAATTGCCACCAGAGGCAGCATGGATCTAGTAAATATTTGCTTCTCTGAACAAGTAGTTCGGGCAGACTCCGCTAGGTGGAAGTCATGAATGGATACTGAACTTTATGTTTATAGGGGTTTAAACGAACAATAGCGATCGTAATTTGAGGATTTTTTTTGTTTTGTTTGTTAATCAGAGTTTTACGAACCATAGAAAGGGACAAGCTAGGAAAGTTAAGTCAAGCTAGAAAAGTTAAAAGACAAAAAGGTTTTGCTTCTCTATGGGTAAATAATACCAGTACGATTAAATTGAGAAAGAGGAAAGTTGTTAGACAATAAATTGTTTGTATTCAAAATATCTAAAGATGTTTTAAAATTATACGTTTCAATTATTCTATATATAATTTTTTTTTATCAAAATGTAAGAACGATTAATATAACAAGCAAGGATTTCTACATGAATGTTTTGTTATGTGGCCATGATATAGTATTTACAGAAATTTGGTTACATGTTAGATGATATAGCCATGAGTTGTTTGATAGTAGTTATAATGTGTAGAGATAGGTTGGGTAGCACAGGACGAGGTGTATTGATCGCCATTTTGTTTCAAGCTCAGTTAATTTACACGGTAATAATGAGGATGTATGCATTAAAATACTTGTTCAAAATACAGTATACTGTCTGATAGTTATCTATATTTTACTGCTTCGTTTAAATAGGACAAATATACATCGTTTTAAATTTATTTGAAACAATAGAGAATTTCAACACAAGAAATGTAATAATTGTCGGAGATTTAAATTAGTTTTATTCAGTGATTTTTCATACAATATTGATATTGGTGGGCCATGCTATAAAGCTTCGTGTAATTTCTTACATTATTATAATTTACAATCAATAAATGTAAGGAATGAAAAATAACTAAATTCTCGACTTGATTTTGACAGACGTAAAGAATAATATTGAAATTCTTAAAGACGATTATCCTCTTGTTAAGCCAGACATTCACCAACCTATATTAAATCTAAATCTGAAAGTAAAGAACCTGATCACTTATGTTAGAAAGGACTTTGGTTTGAAAAATAACTTTAAAAAAGCTGATTTCTTAAAGTTGTATACGATGTTTCGTGACGCACATTACGCTTTTCATCATCTTGAAGGTGCAACTGACTACTTCTATCGGATTGTGTATTTGATATCCAATGAAAATGTTCCTCAAGTTACTCATGAAATAATAAGGACTATAAAATTTAAATATTCTTAGAGAGAAAGAACGAAGAATTCTGAGTACAATGAGTTAATATTTTGTGAGTTTCGAAAGAAATTAAAAAGTATGATAAGAAAAGCTTATATACGAGCTCGTAATTATGTTAAAGAAAATGTTAAATATTATACTCGATCTTTTTGAAATTTAGTATAAAATAAGAGATATAAAATAAAAAAAACAGTAACAACATTATGAAATAAAATAACAAAATATTAGATACGGGTTCTGATATTGCCAACTGATTAGCAACATTTTTTAAAATCTGTCTATGAAAGACCTTGCCAAATGTTGGCGGTATCTGGACATCCTGACATTGAGAATATAAATCCGTTGCATTTAAATGAAGTAACATTAATATAGTCATCTAAATTTGGTCTATCATCTCCATTTGTAGCTCTCTCTTTAATTCATATCTTTATCGTCGTAAGCCGTTCGTGGTGTACAAACAATTTAAATCATTTGAATATGTAACTAACTCAGGAGTACCTCAGGGATTTAATTTAGACCAATTGTTGTTGTATGCTAATGATGTACCAAATATAATTAAATTTGCAAATTGTTTAATGTAAGAAAATGACCTAACGATATATGCCTAAGTCCGAATTATTGATGACCGTCAATTCCTCCAAAGAGATATTGATGCTCGGTGAAAACAAAAATGTGTTGTTGTATGATTTTCTCCCAAACAAAACGCAACTCTCTGGCAGATTATAGTGTTGGAAATACACCATTTAATAAGGTAGAATCAATTATGGTTTTAAATGTTATTAGTGATGAACACTTAATTTTCAACGACCTTATTCAATACGTAATCTTAAGAATTTGGGTTCCTTGGCAGAAATGTAATTTATTTAAGTAATATCGATTCACTTAGAATCCTTTTTAATAGAATGGTAAGAAGTAAACTAGGCTCATAAAATCAACCTCGTATAAGTGTCATCTGAAAAAAAATGGAGGCTATTTAGAAACGCTTTTTAGCGTTTAATAGGAAATTAAAAATAGGATCTCATATAATAACTTACTGACTGAGTTTAATTATGACATACGTAAAATAGGTGATCAAATATTTTTTTAAATACATAAAACATTTAGGGCCTAATGGAAAATTTGATAATAGTCATTTCTTGAGCTTAATTCGTTTTAATATAAAAATAGCAAATACTCGAACAAAGTATTTATTTTCATACAGAAAACCAAAAGGAGAACAATATAAGAATTCACCGTTACTCAGAATGTGTTCCGAGTACAATAATTGAATCCTCTAATATTAAAAGGGACGGTCAAACGAAACAACTTCTCAGGAGAGCGAAAAAAAAGTTGATATTTAAATTGTATTCTATAAAATAAAGAATCACTTTTCTGGTTCTGTTATGAGTCTAGTGAAGATACCTTTTCCACAATCCAATGTATTGAAAATCTAAAAAAATTGTAATTTATGGCCGATCCAAACGATACAGGAATGAAAGAAATGGATGAATTCAATTTTTTTAGCGACCAAGAAACAAAAGTACAGGAGAGAGAGAGAGGGAGAGCAGAAATACGAAAGAAGAATAATGTATAGAAAGATATGCGAGATCTGACTTTCAACATGAATATATGCAAAAAGACTACAAGGAAACTAGTCGAAAATGTCACAACATTATACAGACTAAACATCTTACTCATAGCTATAAACATTATTGCCATATGTAAAACAGTGTTGTCAACTCATCTTAAAGTCTTTTTTGTAAATGGTACTATATACTAATTTTCATATACTTGAAACGCAGATAAATCAACAAGCTAACGCTTGAAAGCCCACCACAGCGTATTGAAAACTTTGAGAGATGTAGGATAAGCATCTTGAAACCTACTGAAGAGATTTTATGGGTCAATACTGCAAAAAAGACAAGTGAATGGAAAAATGGGGAAAACTAGAAGGAATAGATACGTGTAAAAGATAACATAAGATTCGTAATATTGATAATCATCTCAGACGTTTGAATGATAATTGTCAGGCACGTACTATCACACCGGGCATGTGCCCGGTGCACCGTCAGCTCAAAAGGCTGCACTGCACCGCCAGGCGCTGACTACGAATCGTTTTCATTGTTTCAAATCTTATCTTTTCATTTCCATAATAATGAATTTAATCTATTGCCATTTTATAATCTAAACGAGAACAAATAATGCTGTTAAATTAGTCATTTATTTTTCTTTTATTAATCCAAGTTCATTTGGAACTTGCAACACACAGCAAGCAGACACGCAGAAATAGTCTGATTATCATGTTTTAATAATTTTCTCAAGTTGTTTACCTAGTACCAGCGAAGCCTATTTCTCGCGATGAACTGCAAACTGAGAGTGTATAATTTATTGTTGCCATGAATTCCAATAAAGGGGAAAGCGGAAGAAAAAGGGCGAGTGAACGAATTAGAGAAATTAAAAAAATAAAAGTGATTATACCTCCGATTCAATCGCGCTCGTAAACGGAAGTTTTTATTTCGCTAGAAGAAACTAGAGAGAATCATCCTATACCTTCCAACTTCAGAAGAGATCCTTCCAACTGCGCCTAGCCACCAGAGAAAAATCTACATGCTCGAGAGATAACTCGGATTCCATGAGCCTTCTCTGCTTCGACAAGTCTCTGTGAGTCGAGACAGAATTCTCTCTTTAACATCCAGTTCAGCTGACACCACAAGTGAAGAATTACCATTTGGTGTAGTTACACATAGGACCTAGCTTGGCTTCAACTCATAACCTAGAGGACTTTTCTGCAAACTTACCTGATGAATGTACAAGATCAATCAGTTCTTCATTTCGAAAGTGTTGGCCAGGGAATGGTGTCACGTGTAACAAAGGTTTTCGGAACATGAAAGTTCAAACATGTCTCCTTTTACACATCTTTCAAAATAAAGCAAGATATATAATCTGTTCTTTTCGAAGATCAACTTGTTTTACGGAATCGTCATGGTCATGGTCAAAAAAGCATGCAGAACAGTGTGCTCTAAATGTCGTTAAAACTGTAGAGATACAAGAATTAACTTTTAGTCATGACAGAAATGAGACAGCATAGTCAACAAATGATTCCTCTGTTAGGCTTGGAAACTTTATCGATTTGATTACGTTGAGCAGCCAAACTCATTCGACGTTGTAGTAGCATCTTGATCGAGTTATTATTGACAGCAAAAGGAGGATGAAGAATTTGAAATCTAATAAAAAAGAAGATTCTGGCAAATTGAGCAAAGGCCGAGGTTCTCAGTTAGGGCTCCTGAACGCAACTATTGCCAACTCCTTTGTAAATGTCTCCGATCGATATCCCAAATTAGTTATTATCTGTTATATTAATCAAGCTTTCATTCAGAGATTAATAATGAACGCACTCAGATTTGTCTGCTCACGTACTCACGACTAGTATGTAGCCGTAATTAGTCACGTGCTGGGAACAGCAAGGAGCAAGTTCTTAGTTTGTTTCGATCGCATTCTTCTGAAAGGAAATATATCTACGATAATCATCAAAATATATTACAAGACAACAAAACCCTTCCTGGTAATTGCACCGGTGAAAGTTGGGATGGAACAAGTAATATGCATGGAGAATATGAAGGAGTGGTTTTACTTTTACAGCAGAAAAATCCCAACAATATCCGTGAATGATGCAGTAGTTATAAAGTCAGTTTGTTCCATCGTTTATTCATTTGTGACGTGACGTCTTGCACTGTGGCAGTCATTACGTATTTCGGAAGTGGGAACCATACAGGCAGCTTCTGTTATCATTTCAAGGCTTCTTACAAGAGAATCGAGGAATGGCAAAAAGGTAATGGAAGAAAGAGGAAGACCAGGTAAATTTATTCCCTTGATTTCCATCGGCACAACAAGATGGGTGAACAAAGAAACTGCCATCACCAGATTATATGGAAGTTATGAAAATAGTATGCACTCATGTACCATCGATGTTTACGTGTCAGACGCGCATATTCATGTTCCCCGACGACGCCTATCCCAAGCCGATGCCTGATCGTAGAAAAATGAGCTGCCCAGCCTCGGCCCCTCCCCTTTTCTGGCTGCCGCCGCCACCACTGGTCGAATGCCCGGTACCTTAATGTGGACCCAGTACGTGTCTGATACCTGTTAACATGTGTAGTTGACAGAACTACAGTTTATTCTCTCGTACTGTTCCCAAAGTATCATATTCCCGAAAAAGTTAAGGGTGCCTATGTGATCAGTTTGGCAAAGAGTGATATGTCAAATTAGACGTCTAGCGAATTGCTTTGTATAGTATCGCATCCTGGTTTTAACCTTTCTCGTCTTATAAATCAGTGGTTCCCAAGTATTGCGAAATCGTGAAACTTTCGAAGCCGTTGATAAATAATAGTTTTTGCTGCTCCGTACAGCTTGTGACCTATTAAATACATCGTTGCCCCGAAATAATTTGCCAAACGTCGAGAGGTGATACCTGACATCAAAACAGGTAAAATCCTCCTTTTAAGAAATTGTGAATTCAGCGTAGTTCGACATGGGAAGTTAGAGCGGCATCGTCAGAAGTGACGTTATGTCTTTAAAAGTAATAACGCTACACGTATGGGTGTACCAAATCACAAAGAAAGTTGTACCCAGTATAGGTTATCCAGCAAAGTTTATGATTTACGGAATGAGACATAGACCTGTTTTCGTATGTAAGAACATTAAGTACCCCTCCTCCAGAACACCAGAGGTGTAATACGAAGAAAAAATTCAAACAAACAACTCTGAGCATGCGTCAATGTTGAACCCAAACAGCGAAAGATATAGCAGAAAAATTAGTTGAGCACTGAATCTTCTATGTGTAAGACATACCAACTGTGTGCTTCGCGATAACGGCGAATGTATATGCATTTTCCGTCAAAATAAAATAATATAACCCACCCAAAAAATGAATCAAAGTCCTCAATAAATATCCATATACTACATTAAATGTATTCTAACATGATGTGTTCCACACTGTCCGCGATCAGGACTTTTTACCGGGTTCTTTCATCGATTGCTAACCGATCAACAAATAACAAAATGGCGGAGGACAAATTAAAAATGATAATTTAAAAATCATTGATTAATACATATCTTCTCCATTATTACATACACGGCCTCCATAATTCAGGAGGATATATCCCACCCCTGTATCACCTTTCTTTAACCGCCACAGCCTACTACATGCATTTCTATAGGCCATAAAACCGGTTTCAAATTGATAGGATTGTTAATATATTCTACTGTCACGCAACATAGATCCGTTAGAAATCACACGTAATGTAACTTGTTAGTTTTATAAACATTCCCTTATACGTAATGTAGAAGTGAGTAAGAACAAGAATATTTGATGAGAAAACAGGCAATAAGAAGTCCGATTCGTCTTATAAATGAATTTCTCAATGTGCATTTACCGATAAAACATATCTTTCCTCTTAATGGAAATCATATTACTAGTGCTATCTTTTTATTCAATCTATACGACTAGCAACATTTCTTTAGTAGTATCCATTAAGGAAACAATTGCAATGTCGGTTTGCATTGTGAGAAATACATACAAAGCTTACTTAAACGATTACATTGAATTTCAAAAGCTGTCACAAACATTCATTCAAGCATATTGATCTCGCAACTAAAATAGAGCGAATCCGAATATAGATTAGCAGTTGTTGGTAGGTATGTAAGAGAAAATCAAGAACAAAATGGACGCTGGTACATTCAACTACTAAATATTATCATAGGTTTGTTGAAAAAAATTATTCTTTTTTAATTCAGTTCAATTAATGGTAAGATTAATCAGGTGAATATCGAAATATTGGAAATCCAGATTTTGTTATGTTTATACTATATAATCTATGGAAAGGGAAGTAATCAGTGTTTGTGTTAATCTCGTTACTCTTAGTTGTAATGTAGCCATAATTTCCTTCCAGCTGCATGCGTGACAGCAGAAAACGCTACCTTTTTATCTTCCTTCAGAAAGCTGCTTTTTACGTAGTTCCTCTAGGTTAACAGCATGAGGAAAATTCCTCTACATGCTGATGGACAGACGTCTGGAATTATGGTGGCTGCCGTCAAAGAGGTGGCTGGACCATAACGTCAACGAAATGGATATTTGATCTGCAAAAATAAGACGCCCCATGTATTCATTTATGGTGAATGCCCACGTGACAGAATATTACAAGTTGGCTATCGTTGGCTCAGAGGCGATGCCAAGCAGAGAGGCATCAGGATGGCATGGAGATGGTGGCCCGGTTGCCGGACACTGGTGATATACTAACGCAGCCCATAATCTTCAAAATAATGCCAATTTACTGCACTTTTATCTATCAGCAATGCTTTTAATTACCAGAAGGGATAGGATGAAAAGAAAAACAACGTAGTAGCATTCAGAGCTCTAACACACGTACCAATCAACTATGCAAGTATCTATTCAAGCCTATAAGCATGCTTTTACTTCAGAAGAAGTCTCCGTAACATAAAATAATAGTAAAATATTAATCAATGTGGAGATGCTTTTATAACAGAGTGGTACGAATGACAAGTTTTAAATCAGAAGGTTCCAGACTCAAATCCCGCTGTATATAGTTGCAAAATTTAAAACTGATTAATAATATACCGCTTATTAAAGGAAAAACGGGAATTCTTTACACATTTTCAATAGGCTTAATCTCACTATAGACTATTCACACAGGGTGGTTAGTCTATTGATTAATAACATAATAACTTTAGACGCTTTAGGCCATAATCTAACAAACAAACTTTTTTATTTTTTTTATTTGCCATACCAAATCTCATAGCGCAGAAAAGGCACATTGTCTTACATTCTCAAGCTCTACTCTTTATTGTTTTGATAGTTGAAATAGTCAATCCTACTACTCACACTCTTCCTATACATTGCCCTCAAACGGTTATACACCGCTAATCCACCTATTTATTTCGAAGGGCTATATACCCTTTTACCCATCAGCTACACATCGTACCCCACCTTCGACCTTAAAATTGTTAACTTCTAAACTAATGGAGCTATATCGATGAAACTTGGTATGCGAATTGTTATCGATATTTGTTCCTTGCACGTCGAGTTCGCCGAAAAATTCTATTATTTTTGCTCTATCGCTAACCGTTTTCGAGACATGAGGCCTCCAACAGTTTAAAAAAAAAATCAATATTTTTGTATGTTCTTAAAATGTTGAACTTATAGGTTTTCGATGATTCTAGAACTGCTACTTGACACAAATTTCAATATTTCAACTCTTCTCGAGCCTGTTTCGGAGACATGAAAAATTGTCTAAACGTTCGAAATCAATAGAAGAGTGTAGATTCTTTAAAAATAATTTCTTGCATTATCTTCAAATTTGCAAACAAAAAAACAAAACAAAAAAAACGCTGTTTTTTTGTTCTCTCTAATTGTGTTCCAGATATGAGGTACTTAAGTTCTCAAAATGTGAGAAAAAATCAACTTGTGATTGAAATTTTGGATGTATATGTTTGCGAAGATTCTGAAAGCCTTGCAACGGGCGAAACATTCATACAGGTAGAATCTTAAAGGTACTGTGCCTCCTCTAGCAGTCACTAGCTATGAACGCTACAATCTTACACTTACATGCTTGAGTCATATCGTAGAGTTATAGTTGCAAGTATTATAAAGCACAGTTAAAGTTAGAAGTGTAATAGAGCGCAGTTACAGATGTTAGCAGTCTAACGTCTATAGACACAACTCTGTAATTACTGTTAACATACATAGATTCTTTCTAACATCTATAGGCACAGCTATAGTCTTACCACTATTAACTTAACATCTACATGTATTGCTGTAGTGTTACACACACAGTGCGATGTGCTGCAGCGTGCGAAGCGAGTATACGTACAAAGTGTTTTTCTTACATAGCTGCACTGTATAAATGCGTAAGATAGGTTTTCTCTATATAACAAAACAAGCCGCTGCTGCTACTACAAATTACAGAGTTACGGATAAGGCTATACGCACTACACGTGAGAGGTTTGGTTTGTGGTTTTTTAGAGAGAACTTTTGCAACAACAATTTACTTACAAACATTGGTCACATACATAGATTACACAAATGGTTACAAGTAAACAGCAATATAGTGTGATTCGACATTGCGCTTTTGCGACAACGTTATGGTTGTTAAGGTTACGGACTTCGATCACTGCGAGGGTGATCCCAAATGTAAGTTAAGTTCAGACTATAGGTTTGTTTCTCTACATTTTCTGCGACGGTCTTAGCTAAGCATGGTGTAAAGCTAAGCTTCTTCCTGGAGTCTAGAACTAGGAGAGGTGTTGGTATACGGCAAGTGATCGACATTGATCTCGCTGCTATAAGAAAGAAACACAAGATATGTTGTTGTACCTTACAAGACAGAGTTAGCAGATGGAACTGCGTTGTTACGTGAATTACCGCTGATACCAGAGCAGCTAAGAAGATAACATTATTGCATGATAAACTTTGATGTAACACAAGATTGCGCGTGTATCTTAACAAGCAAGAGATGGTTGGGCAACTTTTATCTAACTACGAGTCTTGTATGGAAGAAGAGTGTATAGATGTGCGAACACATAAGCTTAAAGTGATTGTAAACACCGATTCCATAGTGGCAAGAATGTCTAGAAAGGATGGCAGGCAACTTCTTACTGAAGATCTACTATAAATCGTGTACCAATTTAGAAGCCAAGGAGTCTGCAAATGGGACCCGGTCAGTTGGGCGATAGACTGTTCATCGACACTACAGTTCGTTGACAGTCAATTGGTTGACAAGGAATGTTATTCGACACGACAGCTTGCCAACAGGACAATTTGTCGAGACGGCCGTTGGTCGACAAGGACTGAAAGTACACACGACCATGTATTGACATAACCATTGGTCGACAAGGACTGTTAGTCGACAACACAGTTGGTCGAATGAGACAATATTGGTTGATGAAGACGATTGGTTGACAAAGACAATTGGTCGACAAGGACCGTTTTCAACACTATAAAACAATACCTCAGAAAAACGCGGATTTTACACTTATTGTTAAGATACAACAAAGCATTCTTATGCTTTCCCTCTTAATTCAGTCCGGTTATTGTGGGTAACAAATTTCTAGGATTCTTCCCCTTGGTCTAAATAATAATAATAAAAAAAAATCAGTGAAAAATGTAGCAGTCTCTTGTTTTATATTCCAATTATTTTTAAATACCTTTGAATTTATTTTAAGGCCTTTAGGCAACTGTGGCTCAGGCAGAAATATCGTTCAGTATTACTTTATCTTGCATCACGCGTTCTTTCCCTGAAACCAATTATTGATCTTAACTAGTAAGTCATAGTGACCCGGATTAATTGCTACTAAATATTAGGATAGTTTAAATTGAACACCCATAGCTCAGTTAGTGTGGTCTGTGTTTCGTCACCGCCATAAACTGTCATTAAGATACTATTAGTGAGATTCCCCAAGTGATTCTTAACTGATGATTGAAGAAGTGTATGTATGACACACTCTGTATGTATATATCAAAGTTAATTTAATGAAAAGGGTGAATATATACATTTACATAAGTGCAACATATACAGTACATATGTTATACCCCCAGTGAAAAAAGTAAAAAGAAGTAAATTTCCAGAAGAATTCGTGATTTACAAAAAAAACCTGAACTAAGAAACTAATCATGTCATAAAAACGTGTATATATATATATATCCGATAGTCTTTTGGAAATTCCAATAGAAAATTAATAAAAAAAACTTTACAGTGTATTTTCTCTTCGGGAGGGGCATATGTAACGCCGATTGCATTCTGCAGGATTTGCATTGCTTTATGTAAATACTTTTTAACAGCTATGTCACCCCGAAATAATTTATATAAAATCATATTTCTGGTGCCTTTCAATACTACTAAGCATTATTGATTTTCATATGAAGAACTTATGTCTAAAGATTTTGGATATTTAATTCTTCGATATTCAAAAGTGTAGAATTAATGTTTTTTATAAACCAAATAGCTTCAGCCAAAGATATTTTACGAGTGCATAGACAATATTTAATGGACATTCAAATATAATTAATCAATACCTTTCGTTATATTAATTGTATACTAAGACACTTCTAGTTTTTATGTAAAGTCTATATTCGGAATAACGATGGTAAACACCGAAAGGAAAGGGTTAAAAGGAAATGTACCATGTAACTTCACTTATTCTTAGGTTTCGACTCAAATAGTTACTAGGTTCCTTTAATCATGGGATTAATAACTAATAAAAAAGTTAACTTCATTCCTTTTTAATTTACTTTTATTGGTCCCCGTTGTTTTCACAATCCTGTACATACATCTTGGAGTACCTCTTGAAACAGGGCGACTCCCCACATAAACTATACAAATATTCTTTTATTTTTGTTTTGATCATCTTTTCCAACTAATACATTTCTGCCTTCTTTGCATAGCCATTGCGCACAAACATAAGCCGTTACACCATTCATTACGTCAAAGACATTATGGCAAAATTTCCATATCAACATGCACGGCAGTGCATGAGCCAAGTTCTTCATGTCAGAAAACGTTAGCACTGCCAGAAGCATGTTATACAGGAACAAGAGTTTATGGCAAAATCGACGATTTGGGGGCCCCGTAAGAAAAAAGATGTTAAAGCTAGGAATATGAGCTTTTGCCGTTAAGGATATATGGTAAATATGTGCAGATGTACAAAATTTCATATTCGTATCTCAAACTATGTTCTAGTTGTGGACCCCTGAAATTGCACATTTTATGCTAACTGACTCACTCACTCACTCACTGACTCACTCATCATATTGTTTAGGGTGTTTGGAGTAAGCTAGAAACATGAAATTTGGTATGAAGGTAGAGGATGATAAGTAGATAAAGGAAAAATTCCACATTTTGAAAAGGTCGCCATCTTGAATTCAACATGGCCGCCAAACCTAAAATTTCAAAGAATACACAGCCTAAACGGCTAAAGATAGAACAGTGAAATTTGGTATGAAACTACATCATTGATAGCAAATAAAGAAAACTTTTTAAAAAATTGAAAAAGTCGCCATTTTCGATTCAAAATGGCCGCCAACCCTAAAATTTTAAAGAATACACAGCCTAAACGGCTGCCGCTAGAATAATGACATTTAGTTTGACAGTACAACATTATTAGTAGATTATGAAAATATCTCTAAAGACGCCATTTTGGATCCAAAATGGCGGGCGTCATAGATTCATTTTCAAACTGCTTGAGCCAGAGATACCAAATTTGGAATAATGATGTATTATCAACAGTAGTTTAGGAAAACATAACAACGTTTTTAAAAATTCACCATCTTTGATTCAAAATGGCAGCTGAAATACCATTTTTCACATCGTTCGAGATAGAGAAATGAAATTTGGTATGACAGTGTATCATCACGAGTATGTCACGCAAATATAAGAAAACGTTAAAAATGTGTCCATCTTTTATCCAAAATGCCCGCCTAAGCCCCACTTTATAACGACTGAAGCTAGAGAAACGAAATTTGGTATGAAGGTGTACCATTACGAGTAGGTTAGAATAAATTCGGCTCGTCTCCCCTACTAGGGTACAGTTCCCAGCTGGAGCCTGATTGCGATAAAGGGGTGCGCCCCAGCGAGGCCATCTTGGAATTCTGGGGGCAGCGCCCCAATGAGGCGAAGCGAGTATATACATTACACAAGTGTAAAAAGCTGCGAAATACGAGCAAGCACCAGGGGTGCAAACTGTCCAGTCAACTCCTTCAACCTTAAAAAGTGATGAA
>JAGDQP010001240.1:100599-128737 GCA_022664845.1 Lepisma saccharinum | reverse complement strand
GGGGGGGGGGGTCATTCAAATATGTTTTGTTGCCAGATAAGGGTCTAAGAAGGCACATATGATACAAATCAAATTCAGATTTTGTCAAATATTGTATATTCATAAAACATACATATAATAGTATACATATAGTCATTATGAAGATTTCCCCAGGCTCAGGATTTACAGAATTTAACTATGTTTGTATAACGTTAAAATATCACTAAAGCATAATACGTTCTAACTAATACGAACAAAGTTTCTGCTGTTACTAGGAAATAAACTTAGGAAATAACAGAAACTGATGTTGATCTATGCAGTGGAGTTGTTCAGCTTTTCCAAATGTTCTCTTTCTGTCCGGCTCACCCTTCCGCCGTGCTACTGCTTTATTGGACAAATATTGGTTTTCTTCTTTTAATTCTGGTTCTCTATCTCGACAGGTATGGTTCAAGAAGTTCTTGTCTCACCTACAGTGAGAAAAACAAATATTTGGACAAGTTGAACAAAGAAAAAAAAACAGACTTATCACACGCAAAACGTGGCCCATTTCGAAATATCTTGCCCTATTATGATACTTTGGATACGTTAGATAGAATGCTATAGAAATAACCACTACTGACACCTGTAAGGTAACAGGCAACGAAAGAGTGACAACTACGTAAATTCATCGCAAAAATGTATTTGGATAACCCCATACTACTCCCGAAAGAAATGTTTTAGGTACCCTATTGTTTACAAAAGCACTGCGTGATGTATTGAAGCAATCCACACCATGACAGGCATAAAGAAGCAGCATGAGGAACAAAGTGAGTTGAACAACACTGGAACTGCTCACTTTAGTTTCAAATTACGTGCGGAAGGAAAAAGGTACTGAGACATAGCCAAGCTTGTTGGAAAGCCATGCTCTAGCGTTGGATACATCATAAAGAAACATAAAACAGAATTTATTATTGGGGATTCGTTCTGCTCAACTAAGGAACCTAACTGACGGAATGAAACCTACATTCTTCATTCTGTGAACAAAACTCAAAGAATTAGTTATAAAGATTTAGCTTCTTCACTTGCCTAGGATATGCAAGTTAATATTTCAGATGTGTAGATGTGAACAAAAAAAATGGGATTCAGAAGATGTGTAGCTACAAACAAAACGCACATATGAGAAGAAAGGAGAAAGAAGTTCTAATGTCCCAAAAAATGTAAATATGAGGGCCTGGAATTTTGGAAAAAAAGATTTTTTTTCTAGGGTGAGACGAAGAGAAACTTGTATTGTAGTGATGGATATCAGAACGGTGGTGAAAGAAAAATGAATCTTTCACAAAGCAGAACATTGCTTCATTTGGTAAAAATGTTGTAGGGCCTGTTATGATTTGTAGTTGTGTAATTACTAATGGAGTGACCAGTATTCACACCCTGGATATACATATTCTAAATCCCAATTTTGTCAATGAATTTTGGATTGTTTGAGGTGTAACATTAACTTGCATATCCTAGGTGAGTGAAGTAGCCAAATCTTTAGCACTAATTCTTTGAGTTGAATTCACAGAATGAAGAATGTAGGTTTCATTCCGCGCAGTTAGTTTTCTTGGTTCGCCAGATTCTATTTCGCAATAATTGCTCTGCTTTATGTTTCTTTATAATGTATCTAATGGTAAAGCATGGCTTGCGAACAAGCTTAGCTTTCCTGACGCGGTGTGGATTGCTTCAATACACTACGTAGACTGCTCTTGTACACAAAAGTATACCTAGAACATTTATTTCGAGAGTAGTATTGGGTCGTCCAAATACATTTTTTATGATGAATTTACGTACTCCTCATTCTCTCGTTGCCTGCTACCTTATAGGTGTATCGACTGGTAGTTAGTCCTATAGAATTCTATCTAAGGCATCCAAATAAAAGGGCAACAAATTTCGAAATGGCCCGTGTTTTACGTGTGATAAGTATGTTTTTCTCTTTGTTGAACTTGTGAAAATACATTTTTACCCGCTGTATATAGTTTCCCTATTCATATGTTGTATTAGAAACTCAAAATTACGGTAAACAATAATTGCATTCAAACAGCAGTTTGACGGATATATTTCCTAGAACAAGTCTACTCCTACTTTTGTGTGAGTTCTTCTTGTCGCTTATTTTTTTATTTTTCTTAAATTATATGTTATATGACAAAATCACGATAAATGATCCTTAACGCTCGAAACGCCCAGATAATGTCATCTCACGGAACGCCAATATGAGTCATTTTCGACCCATGTATATTTCTCGTATCAAATAAAGTACATGTTCAAATTCAAGGTATTTTAGAATAGGTGTATTCATGGTATTGTATGTATTGCATTGTATTGTATTTATTTATTGTATTTTATCTTTTTCAAGTAGATACTACAAAATAATGAAAAATACAGAAAAAATAATACATCATATTAACCTTGTAACCATTTTCATGGCTACACAAAAATGAAGGTACCATGAGTCTCTTACTTATTTACACATATAAAGTACTACATATTAAATTACCAGAATCAAACTACCTTACTCTCTCACTCACACATGTAAAGCACACAGTATCTATTGTGTTCTGATTCTTGCAAATGAAGTGATTATATTGCTGACAGTATGCGGAGGACTTGCCTTTCCCACTACACAACCAGCATCGTCCACGTTTCTTCGCTCCTTGGTTGAGAAATTTTAAAGAGTAGGTCGTTTGGAAAGAGACGTGTGATTATTAGAACCGACAACTTGTTATTTTAATCTAAAATGGCATTTAAAAATATTTACACAAAACCCCAAGATTGGGTCAAATTGATTAATGCTTCATTTTCTTAAATTATTACACAATAAATACATGAGTTTAACTTCATTTTCTACCATAAGATTTTTGGACAGGTACGTGAAGAATACACAGAATTTCATTCTTCCATTTAATGACTAATGGACAAAAATAATACTTTCAATATATGGGTCATTTATGGCCCGATCTTGGCGTTCCGAGCGTTAAACGACAGAAAATACGTTTTTATTTTCCTTTCATTTTTTCTTTTCTTTTCTTACTAAATTGTATTTATTGATGCTATGAACGAATGCACGAATTAACACAAGTAATGCACGAATTAACTCCTTTAGCCAGGAGAGGGGTATTATACTTCATGTAATTTATATCAGTTTTAGGGAGGAATTTATCAATGAAATAGATTTGCCAAAGGGAGATAAGCTTAGTAGAAAGGGAAAACGAATGACCATGTATTGTAGAAATATAAGTACCGACTTCACCTTATCATTTGGGCCCCCCATTAGGGGGGCCATGGCTCCAAAGCCCTTCCCGGGATCGGCGCCCTTGTCTGTGGTTGATTGTTGTTGCCAAGACTGTATGTCAAAAATGAATGAAGAGCAATTAATTGATAATGTTGGTGCAAGAGCACGACTGCTTATACTGCTTACAAAGGGCTGCTCGATTTTGAAAATTGAAAATCGAAAATAGATTTCTGAAAAATAAAAATCGGTTCCGACTTTTGTGGATTTTAATCGAAATCGATTTTCCATTAAAAACTGAAACCGACTTTTTAAATTAAAAATTGAAATCGAAATTTTCTATTAAAATTCGAAATCGATTTTTTATTAAAACTGAAACTGATTTATCAATTAAGATTCGTAACTTATTTTTTCGATTAAAATAGAAACCTAATTTTTCAAATTAAAAATTGAAATATATTTTTGGAATAAATTAATATATTTTGATTAAATCAAAGTAAGGTTTTTATATATAAAATAGAAATCAGTTTTTTAAAACTCAGTTTGACTGGATTCAAGGGGAAGTAGGAAGTAGAATTAAGATTTTCCATTTAAATTAGAAAGTTCTCCGTCACTGTATGTCAAAAATGTGCTTCAACTGTTTCGAGTTTTATAAAATCTCCAAACTTCTTTCTGCCACACATTAAGAAGTGTAACGTTTAAATAAATGTAAATAAAAGTCGCGCTTTTTACGTTTAATTCAATTAAAACGCATATTTTACTCAATATTCGAAAATCTTTTTAGATTTAAATCTAATACTTTTAGTATCAATGTTAAAATTATATCCACAAATATTTTTGAAGATTGACAGGCAAGCTATTTTTATGGAAATTGTCAGTAATTTGACTAATCATAAAGCGCTCAGCTATAGTGTAATACGATCCCCGGGTCGTACCATGCGATCTCTCTTTAGTAAAAAAAGAGAGACAGAAAGAAAAATTAAACTTTGTATTGTATGGCCTACTAAAGTAACTTTTGACTTCGGCCCGTCACGACTTGCCCTATTTACCCCTTCGTTAAAATTCACAAACATCACTGTCCCAGGCGGGATTCGAACTCGTGTCCTACTGCCTTAAACCACGCGGCTACCTGGTCGGCATGTGGTCTTTCTGATGGAGAAACATTGAATGCAGGTTTTCTCGGTGTTGTCCAGTTTCCTTCTACTTACTGCATTCCACCAATTCTAATATCATCATCCATTTGGTCTGGCTCAAAGTTTCCTAAAGCCTTCAATAAAATTCAAATTGACTGAACTCAACTCAATGTTAAGAAATACTGGAAATAAAAAAAAAGACTCAATTGGATCTCAAATACATGTCGTTTACTTAGAAGTCCAGAGTCTTATGAAGAGGACCATGCTGACGCTAGACGAAATCACCATAACAAAACAGTACAGAGGGTAATAAATGAGATGCTCGAACTCTAAAAACGAACTGTCATACCCATGAATAACGCACTACCATGACTTGGACCATATTTTAATTATTTCTCGACTTATCAGTTAGGGATCGAAATTCCCATTGAATAAGAATATTTCCTATTTCTACGAAAATAAGCGATCACAATGGTGGCAGATGGTAAAATAAATGTTACTAAATGATTTATAAAATTATATATGTAACCGTATATGTAAATATATGACATTTGAACTAGCGAGAAAATGGAACACATACACAGTAGAGGGCGCCATAGTGCCAAAGTCAGTTTTCTGAATTATTTTTGCGGGAAGTCCGTACCTCACACTATAACTGTAAGTCTGCGAGGGAGTCCTTTAGGTTATATACAATACGAGGTATTATTTATACAATTATTTGTCAGATTGACGTGTGCCACGCCCCCTGCTGTTAATTGCTTTTGAGCAAATATTCGTATTACAAATTAATGAAAACTCCGCCCCCACCCTCTTGTGCACAGAAATCTATAGCCTATAGCATGTGACCTCCAACAAAGAGTCCCTTGATCATTAACGAACGAAGCTTTCACTGCGGAGGAACTTAAATGAAAAACTCTTTCATATGAAGAGGATTTTAAAACGAAGAAAGAAAAAAGAATAGAGGGAAAGTTGTTTTCAGCTTGGAGTGGACTACAGAACTTACATTAATAAAAGTAATGAGATATACAGAAACTGAGACAAAAAAACAACTGATATCACGTAATAAAATGTTAATATGATTGGACTTGAACGGAAGGCCTACCAAAAGCAGTGGCAAATTGTAGAAAGTATGTATAAGCGTAGACCTGAATTGAAGTGACGTTTTTGTGAATACATTTTAAAGATGGTATTACTAATGTAAGACGTGTGAAGGAATAAACATGATTGAATGTAATGAGGGCGCTGTTGTGCAGTGGTGATGGTTACTGAGGCTGTATAAACATAGATTTGCTTGCATTGTGGCAGATGTTTGCTTAAAGTTTAAAGTACGCGAACCGAGGCGTTTTAAGTAATAATAATAGAAACATCCATCATTGGTTTTGTAGCATATCCGTCCGTTAAAGTTTAATCTACTGGAACCTTTCGATTTGCTTGTGTTTGTTTTAAATATAAATGCCTTCAAAGCTTTGTAGAACAAAAAGGTTGGGGATGCTACTTTAAAAAAGGAATAATATTGAACGACGTCTGAACCTCGTGCCGTGACATAATTGCGAGGTGGGACTGTATACCATAATATATTTTTTGCACCTGAACTCCATACCGGGAGATAATTCCATGTTAAACCTTTAAATTTGTTAATCTGTATTTGACACTTTTATTTTCACCATCTGTTTTCCAGGGTGTACGCGATCAAGTAGGTACGTATTATCGTGGAAACTTTTCAGACAGCTAACCATGGATTAAGTTGACGTCTGCTAACCATCGTGCAACTAGGTAACTCACTTTAACCCTTAATACCGCAAGGTATTTTAGTTACACAAAACCACAAGGTGTGTCCAGTGGACACATACCAAATTTTGACCTCATTTCGTTTGTAAAACGTAATTTCTTTATTTAATTTGTTCATTAAACTTTTTACAAATGCAATTCAGTACAAATATATATCATTACGTTCTTGTATAAGCTAAATATTCAGTGTTTCCAACTATTATACTATCTTATATACACGACTTATTTGATGAACTAAACACAAATATTTTCTTGAATAGATATGTTTTGGTACGTCATTGACACTGTTACCTTTTGATGTGCAAACATAAACCATCCTTGTGAAAACATGAAATATTCAGTGTTTCCATCTCCTAGTACTAGCTGACACACAGGATTCATTAGAGAAACTAAACACACAAATGCTTTTTCATATATATGTTTTGGATATATTCAGTTACATCACATGCGAATTGTTGTACATGTTCTGTCAGACTTTCATTTGGCACATTGCAGGCACTTACTGATAACACTTGAATACTCAGAGCAGACATTCATTTTGCAAATATCACACACTTGTCTCTGCATTCTGCATTTCTTCGAGTCGCACATATAACATCTTCTCTTGGGCGTAGGTTTCTTTGTATCAACACCTTTTTATGATACATCTGACTGGGCTACTGGAACACCTCCTGTTACATCGATTGCTGTTAGAATAGGTCTCTGCAGTCCTAATTTCCTTCTTCGATGGATTTGAGGGAGAACCAACGATTCTGCCAACTCGACGAGAAACATATGGCTTCTCGAATTCGTTTTTCTTACGTTCCGCTGAGGACTGATGTTCAACCACACAACATAGGCGGCAACAGCTGATACATCCAAAAGATTCATAAAAATTGCCAAAGGCCATCGATTGGTTTTTCTTTTGCGTGAGTAGCAGTGTACTAATTGATCTAGAGTATCAACCCCTCCTTTTGATTCATTATAATACAGTATCATTTCCGGTTTTGCTTTCTTTCTCAACTACAATATCGTTAGTGTTGTGCATACTTGACAAAAGGATAACAGACTTTTGAGACAGTATGATACTAATGTAAAATCACTTGTAAACCCAAAAATAGATGGTTGTTCACTTCTGGTCTTGTTTGGCTTCAGTTCTTCAGGAACAAAAGGTTTATTTTTTCTCACAGTCGCGCTTTTATTTTGGTAGCAGCTGGAGCGTCCTTCTTCCAACGAGTACGATTTTTACTTATATACTCATTCGCACCTGAACAAGAAGGTACTTGAATGTCATTATCACTGTCCGAAGCACTTTCTTGATCTTCGACCTCACTTGCAGCACTCACGTGATCCGTCTCACTCGAGTCACTTTTAACTGCTTCATCACAGACAAATTCTTCTTCTGAATTTATACTATGATCTGAACACGATTCATCAGCTGCAAGTATTTGTTCGATTTCTGCTTAGTTCAGTTTTCTTTTTGACATATTTACGTAAACAGTTTACTCATAAACATAAAAAGCAGCCCTTCATTGTACAAATAATCTGGAATAACTTTCACCGCCAATAGCTAGGGGAAACAACTGAATGTATATAAGAGCATAACAATATTGCCAGCTACCTCTGTCAAGGAAATACTTACATCCAGCAGATGTATTGCTAAACGTGAAATATAAAAAATGTAAAAAGAATGAATGAATGAATGAAAATGTAAGGAGGAACGAGGGGAATGATAAACGATTGATGATTAGTAAATACAAAAATTTTAAATGCAATTTTTAATATATTTTAAATGTGTGTCCATTGGACACATATTGCGGCATTAGCGCACTAAACGTTTTACTAGGGCCATATGCTCCAGAAAGCAAAAGGAAGTATCAAACTACTTTGGTATTATAACACTACTGAATAGTTAGGAGCATAGCTAGAAGGAAAATAAAATTCAGAGAATAATAAATATACAGCTTTAAAAAAAGTAACACTATGTGTCCATTGGACACACCTTGCGGTATTAAGGGTTAATGTCATTATATATACGAACTACAGGGATGGTTTAATGTTTCAAATCTGTCAAAATCTCCGATTTCTCGATTCATGAGCATCGCATCTAATGATAAAGCTCAATAGGGTTTAAGTTATATGTGTAAGGAATGAACCTTATAGGTTTTATTGACAAAAATAGGAATGACTAAAATAATGTACGATACCGGTAACTGATCCTTTAAAAAAAGTCGGGATATTTTCGCGTCTTAACTTCAATTTGAAAAATATTGGGACTACGAACAAAAGAAATGAACAAAATCGGGACGTCTGGTAGCCTTAGGATACACTTAATATTACTATTTTATTGGACCTACAGTTTAACGTGGGATCCGAACCACTTGTATCTCAACCCGTGTATTGTTCATTGAGTACCAAAAATGTGTCTCTCGATTTGCAAAAATCACGTTGCACTTGTCCACACCTGTTTTAAGTAATTGTTTCTCACATAAAGAAGTTCACAGATAATAACGCAATCCAACAACACCATCAGTGATTCAACTACTTTATTAACATATAAATCTAAAACTAAATTGAGAGCAAATCCCGGGGGGGGGAGGAAAATTCAAAACAAAACAAAAGGAATTCCGATTATGTTGGTAAATGAAATTAAAAAAAAAATGTTAATTCAGATATTTTAATAATGATCAGGCCACAGCTAAGTAAAATTACCGGTAATCTATAACATCGTTTAGAATTATTCAACTGGAACTCTCTCCAGCTCTCTGTGAGAAGAGTTTTTATCTTGGAAAACTGACCGAGATCTGCTACTACTTACTTCTTATCCGTATGACAATTTGGTACAAACTGAAGAAACTTCAGTAGAATTCAATAACATTTCTTTATTGCTATTCCGTCCAAGAAGTGCTCAAGTAATACCACAATAACAAAAATACTACAATAACTGCATTATTTTGACATCACTTGATAATAACCGGTTAGCATCACAAGTACAACTTCGCACGTACTTTCCAATCAATAACAGAATAAATATCTTTTCAGCCCTTCAATTCTGTACTTACCTCATACAACAACTACCAGGGACGTAGCCATGGAGGGGACTCAAGGGTCCCTCTCCACTAAAATGGAAAAAGAAATCTTAATTAAATTCAAATTTAGGCTATTCTTTTATTGGTTTAAACTGAAAACAGTTTTTAAAAAGGCATTACAATGCAATTTTAAGACTTAATTTTTACAAAACGTTTCGAGGGGTACTGCCGGACCTCGTGTACTTCGTGGAGGGGTCCCCAGCCGCCCTTTCCCGGAGTCCCCAATCGAAATTCTGGCTGCGTCCCTGTCAACTATTACAATGTCAGTAACACAAATCATTGTTGTGTCCAACAAACATTTACTTGTTTTAAATAATCATTTCCTTTTTTATATATATTTATGTAAGAATGTCTATCCCATTGACATTTTTCTTATCCTAGATCTTTTTCTATCCAAAGGGGATTTAGCGAAACGTCCTCACACCGCAGTATCTCAGGCGAATATTGCCTCGTGCGTGAATAATTTGCTGACTTTGATTGTTTCACAATCTGCTCAACGTGAAAGCAAACCTGGTCATTTTTTGTTATTATTAGGGTTAATGAATCAACAATTGTTTTAATAATTTACTGGCTTAATTACATAGCATTTTCCAGGAGAACGACAATGATGGTATGGGTAGTGGTTGGAGCTTCATAAACAATGAACGTTGCGTGTTTCCGAAGAAAACAAACGCCAGAAAGAAACTGTCTACGTTATAACGCAATAAGTAGTGCTGCTTGTATTCAGTTCATTTAAGTGAGTTAGTGACTTGCATGTAAGACTTTTTTTAAATTTAGTAGGGCTTTGTTGCGCTTTAGCAAGTGTTGTATTACTTCATTACAATAGAATATGAAATTCTGAATTCTGGATTTGTGAAAATTTTCCAGTATGTCTAAAAAGTTATCGGGAGCCCAAAGGAGAAAATTGAATAAGGAAAGTGCATCAGCATGTGAGGCTTTACTGAAAATTAACTAGTTTTTTCAGTACCTCAACAATTTCTAACTTAAAAGAGTCCGATCTCCAGGTACCATCAACGAGTGCTCAAGGGACTGATAATGAAGAACCTACTTCTCCCGCTATAAAAAAAACAAGGACTATCAAGAGGTACCTTTATCGTTAGAAAGCACAGACACCGAAACTGTAATTGATGAACATAGTGATGATTTGTTTCTAATTTCAAGTGACCCTGCAACATGGCCTGCGAATGTTCAAAAAGAGAAGTGTGATGAACTTGTTTTAAAAGGACCTGTAGAATCTTGGAAAGAAGATGACGAATACCCCAGAAATTCCCAAAAACACATTTTTCGAATTCATTTCGATGGCGGCTTGCAGAAAACCGCTAGAAAATAGTAAGACGGTGGCTAGTATACTCTGAGAAAAGTGACTCAGCATTTTGCTTTTGTTGCCGCTTATTTGATTGTTCTTCAAATTCTGTTTGGTCAAACATCGGGTTTCAATGATTGGAAACACTTCCCTTCTTTAAAAACCGTCAACAACACGTAATCTATAAGAGTAAAATTTGCAGTTTAGGTTCTAAGCCCTGAATTCGTCTATTGAACATATTTTATATCTAGTTTTGCTGAACGATGTACTTTCAGTCAGAACGAATAATTGTTCATCACCGATGATTGTAAGTTCCCACGATGTACAATAGTATATACAACAGTTACAAAAGTGGTACAATGTCAAAAGTTAGTAATAAATATAGAATGGTGCTTTGCAGCTGGTATCTCGTATATCATATACATTGGAGATACATGCTAGCTGCAAAGTTCCATCAAGATAAGACTATATAGATTCAGTCAATAACATTGTAATGAAACATTAGTGCCAACTTGCATATCAGAAGGGAACAAGTTAATAATTCTTAATTTTATGTTTTTCACAAATTCAATAATTTTCATGTTCATGTTGACATGGCAGTCAGTAGTGCTTACCAAAAGCTAGGATTTATTAAATACAACTCACAGGCATCAAGGAAAATTAAGAAGAACGAAAAAGGTTCAAAGTTCTGGAAATAGAATGAAATTTATGAGAAAGGGAATATGATTTCCGAGATTTAAAATTCATAAACTTCTGAACAGGCAAGACTTAATAGAATTTGTGTTTATTAAAATATTGCTAATAAATCAAACAATTTAGTAATACTCAAACCAAATTAAATTAAGCTGCTTTGTTATCTTAATATAACATTAGTTGTTCCTGCGCCCACTAGTATGTACAAATAAAAAAAAGGATGGCGTATGCTAACATCTATCTATTTAAACTACAAGGGTGTATATTTACTAATTCAATAAATCTCATAACAAGAAATACTAAATCCCGGATTATTCTTAGTTGAAGAGAATAATAAAATATGTTTTAATTTAATATTGTTTTCGATACATACTACTAACATGTACTGAAAACAAGCCTTAAATAGAAAAAGAAATTATACAATATGAATAATTGTGCAAAAATATTATTTCCTGTCAATTGCAACATTCTATATGGAAAAATATATTAGATAATCATGTGTTCATAGTTCTGTAATTGCGAACACTTTATGACACAATTCAAGTTTTAAAATACATACTTCTAAGATATGCTACAATTTAATAATATTGAAATGCTTTTCTTCACGGGAATTCTATGTTCCTTCATTCTTCGTTTCTACTTAGCACAGCAGAACTTTATTAATATCACTTTATTAATCATACGCTGAATAGTGAATTAATTGTTTCCAAGCGTTTAAATCAATTTGTTAAGAGTTTGTGGGTTTAGATAGCATAAAACGAAATTCAATAAAACAGCCGATAAAATGCTCGTAAATGTGTCCATCAAATATAAAGATATATTTATCTTTTAAAAACTCTTAATCAAATGTTTATGTATAATTAAATATTTATGTTAGACTCTATATATATAGCTAACGAATAATTATTTCCCATAGAGCTTTGTCATTCTGAAATGTTCTCCTTAAATGAAATCGGTATTTTTTTTACAATTTATTAAAACTTTTCAGGTGAATATCCAGAACGGTTTTAAATATAAAATGTGTTATAACGATAATAAATACTATCAGACAATCAATATTATGAAAACATTGGTAGTGAAGCGAGATGTTGGTGACACTTGTGTTAAAACCAATGTAAAACGTAATGCGTAGGAGTAAGTCTAAAATACAATATTATCCACGATAACACCTGAAGGAATTATAAAAGTAAAAAAAAAAGAACACATTGTTTATGATAAAAGATTTTCAATAAATCTAATAAACCAAGGTACATTGACACACATTCACTCAATGAGATATTTTATTTATTTAAAGTACAACTTATAGATACACCATATGGTAGCCATTTTACACTATGAAATAAAGTAGAGGAAAAGCTAAAGCAAAAAAAAGCTACCATACCAACAAAACCTATAACAAAATACAATAAATGGTATTTTATAAACCTCCATTTCACAAACTTTCATGAAGGTACTTTTGGGAAGATAAAAGTCATGTACCTTAGTCATTGAGTGAAAAAGTGTGGGAATTCTGATTAAGAAATATTTCTTTTCTAAATATAACCTTGGAGTTTTGATGTAAAAGTAGCCATTACTGCCGATATTACGAGCTGTCGAAGCACGTAATTGAAACAAGTGAAGAAGATCACTTGTACAAGTATTATCATTCATTATGTTATCAAGATATCTAAGATAGATAAGCAGAGACATTATTTGGCTGCAGGTAAGAAAGAAGGTCACTTTTGGATATTGGGATATGGAAGAACACTTCTTACGAACATCACGAATGAAGAAAAACATTATTTTACACAACCTTAAGAGATTATTGTCCATTATCATAAGCCACATAGGAGATGCATAGTCCACAATCGGTGAAATACGTTCTAAATGCAAGGATGTCAGTAATATCAGTGAACCTATATAATTACACCTAAGGTTTTCATAGCTATGGAGATGATAAAATCAATGTGTTTAACAAAAGTTAATTTACAGTATTGGCCAAATTATTGGACTCATTAGTCGAAAGATGAAACACATATTATTTCAACAGTAAGCTCATTTATGATATAGGTATTGACAGTATCAAAAGTAAATTTCCGTCATATACAGGTGACGTCCTGTCAGTGCTTAATGACTACGTTTTGGTTTAGTGGTCTTGTCTCATGGTGCCTTTAGTATGTAGAGCCAATCGGCACATTTGTCAGAAATCTTCATCCACTGTTTTCTACGCTATAACGCTTTGGGGATGTTTTATCTTTTGCACTACAAAAGATCCTCGCCTGCCCTGCGCATAAACTGAGCTCTGTTGGAGAGGATTTCTAAATTGGATTTATAAGAGAAGCAAACGTGCCGAAGAAAGTTCTAAATCAATGTTTTGTCGTGAACTTTTAAACGTGAATAAATTGTCGTGAACTATTAAACGTGAATAAATAGAAGTGGGTTTCTGGCTGATCGATATTTAATCTGAGCAAAGATTTCTTGATTATATTTTTTTTTCAATGTTGCCAGTAATCGAGAAAGTGAAACGCAATCCTTTCCAGTCATCAATTCTCCAGTTTCTGAAACCTTTAGTTCACTGAAAATGATTGCTTTTCATGATCGCAGTACGTTTGTGTTTCTTCGTGAGACGGCCTCAAAAAGTCTTCCAGTACTGTCCTAATGTTCAAAACAACTCCCCTGTTTCCTAGTTCCGTTCGAAATCATCGTGAAGATCATCTATATCTTCTGAAGATCAGCAAAACTCGATCATCACATGCTGAAGAATTGCGTTTCGTCCACAAAGTCCTACTCCCCTCGATGCATCAGCCTCACTCAACATCATACTTTGTTTAATACTTGATACACTTTTGGAAACACAGATACTCTACCATCAATTTTAGCCTAGAATTTTGTAACGTAATACTAATTTGTCCGTTGTTTATGTGAGAAATATGTGTGTTTGAGTCAATTTTTCCAACTGCTCGCATACAATGACTTTTACACTGATGGTTGTCACCCTCAATGATATACTTTAAATGTATGTATGTCAAAGAATTGAAATATCACACACATCCCAATTCACCAGCATTAACAGTCTGAATTCGTATTATTTCCTTTCTAAAAGCCAAGAGATCAACATCAATACCAGACAACAATTGGAGTGTTTTTGCAAGGACTTTGCAACGTGAACTAATGCCATGACTTGTGTAGGAAAAAAACATAGCAAAAGGCGATTATGTTGAAGCAGACATTCGGTTGCAATCTATATACAGTTTGTTGCAATCCAGGTTAGATAAATTACATCAGATCGCTTTCAAAACCAAGATATGTTCAATATTTTTTACAATGAGCCCAATAATTTGACTAATACTGTATTGTCGAAAATGACACCAAGATCTAGGTATGGTTGAACCTAAATTATTATTTGACTGCATGCGCTTGATAGGATCCCATATGAAAAAATGTCAAAAAGGCACCTGTGAGGCATTAAAGTGCCTGTAAAGCGCTCTTTTGCTTGTAAAGTGCCTATATCAAGTGAATAAATATGCACATAACATCTACTACTCAACTGACAACTAACCAAAACAGATACCTGTAATTATTCACATGTTGAAACACATTTCACACGAGAAAAACCGACCTTTACATGATATGTTACGTATTCGCAGGCAATGCTCAAGTGGAAAAATGTTTCAATTTCAGTCATTTTACAGGTACACAGGCGCGTGTTTCATGCATGGTTTTTCTAATAGAGATGCCATGATGGTATTTGTACTTAATGTAAATCTAGTAGTTGTAGATTTTGAGGGCTTGAGATTAAGTTGTCAATCAATACACCAGTTTTAGAGTGTTAAGTTATTTTGCAGAGTAGTGATCTGTGTTGGAGGAGATATAGGTTTAAAAATTTTGCAGTCATCGGCATTGAGAATAATGTTGTAATTGTCGATGAGGCAGTCACAAATGTCATCCTTATACAAAGTAAGACATAGAGGACCTAAGGAGCTACCCTAAGGAACACCAACAAAAACCGGAAACCAGATTGAGTTGGACCCAGAGATGATAACTTTCGGTTCTCTATTGCAGAAACATGAGAAATGTAGAGCTTCCAAAAAATCATTAATATTTAATTGTTTTCTTATTTTAAGATTAAGGAGTACGTAATCTATTGAATCAAATGCTTTAGAAAAATCGATCTAAGTGAGATCAAGTTCGTTTTTGAATTTTACAGTCGTCATGGCAGTAGGTTGAAGAAATGCAAGGTTACACACGAGGCCTCTGGTATAAAACCATGTTGATGAGGGTAGAGAAGAAGAAGAACATACGCTAGAATGCCTTTTGATATCTTTTCACAGATTGTCGACAAAACATGAAGAAGATAAATTGGTCTCTATGAAATAACTAAAGACTTAATTTTATTTTGTGAACAGGTACAATTTTGACTTATTTTCAAGAGTCTGGAAATTGTCCATCAGCAAATATTTTCTGAAAATTGCAATAACGGTGAATCTTAGGACAGGAGACATTTCCTTTAACAATTCACGTATAACAGAAACACTATAAAGCTTATGAGGAGACCATGAAACTAACAAGAAGATGACTTCTGCGTGGTTAGTTTTAACTCAAGTTAGAAAATACGATGACTGTCTTAGTTTGTAAGAGAGATTTAGGCGTTGAGATAGAAAAACATATTTATTAAACGTCATAGTAGATTTGTGAACCACCATTACTTTAGTCCATCATTCTTACTAGAAATCTTACTAGAGTTTTAAAGGATACACTCAAAGAAAGCTCTTTCTGCTGAATAAATAGAATAAGGAGCAAGCAAAGAAGCGCAAATGGTCACCCGCTGAACTCTTTCTCGCATACACACATCCAGCTCTAAACCTTTTTCATAGAATGCAAATGTCACTCGATGGTTATCTGGTGATAGCTTATTACCATACGCTGAGATTGCTGGTCAGAAGTTGGAGGGCAAGTTAGCCTTTGAACATTTGTATCACTATTAAATATGTATGATCTTCTAGTGGAGATTTCAAAAGTGAGATTGCATAAATAACATGATATTCTTGTACACCATTTATAATAAATGGGGCCCGATAATTATTTAATAGAGATCCTTTTTAATTGTTCAAATGTATTCATACGTGGGCAAACTGAATGATTGTGATCAGTTTTGGGCTGTTTGTTCTCACAATTTATTTTATTTTATTTATTTTACATATTTTGGCACATTTTATACTTAAATACACCTTTAAATGTATTTTCTTCCTGCATAAATATTTTATATATCGTTATGATCCTTTACGGGTCATATACATTCAGGTAGAGCAGGATCGAGTAGGAATCACTGTGAATAGAACACGTCTTGGTGTGTGTTTTCCCAATACCAATTTATTATAAAAGTTTCCAATATAAGTATGATACAATAATACTTCACTAGCCCGATTAATAAGTACAACTAGGATTATCTCGGACTCGTGCCTTTTGCTGCTATGTGGCCAAGTGGATCACTTCTCTTCGTGTATTTGACTTGTGACGGACCCAGTGCCAGGTCCCAGGTATAGTTGGTTGTTGCTTCTAGGTGTGGACCCCGTACCAGGTCCCAGGATTATAGAAGGGAGAAATGACCACTTGATTGTGATGCAGGAGTCCTGTTGTTGGTCCTTTTTAAAATGGTCTCTTCTTCTTCCTCTGGAGGTGTGTCTTGTTACTTCTTTGCTCCACCACCAGGGTTTACTGTCGTCTGCTGTTTGTGTGTGTATATGTCACACTCACCTACTGACACAGTTACTATCTCATTACGATATTGTTTAACAAATTAATTTAGTGTATAATGATTTTAAGTAAATATCTTAACTTTAAAGTAATAGTGACTGAATTTAATGTTTTTCGTAATTTCTTGTATTTTCCACGTTTAAACTTCAGCATACATTTTATCTTTTAATTTGTATGTAATTTTAATATGTACAAATAAATCCTCGCAGTTGCATTTTTAAAACTAATGGTTTATCAAAGTTCAAATTTGTGGTGATAACATAGCAGAAAGTAGTTTTTTGAGTTATAAAACTTTTTACCTGACAATCGACATTCCTTTCTATTTGAAAATCAGAAAATGCAAAGTGCTCTACACTGTAATGTCAGAAAAAGTCGCCTTGTAATTGGAAGGGTTCGGGTTCGATGCCAATGTATAATGACTAATGTCCGGTGCACAATGGATGAAATTGGATTGTATCTGGAATCCTTTAGATAAATAAAACTATATGCTTGTAAGTAGCAGTTCATTCTTGTTTCAGTTTTTCGTGTAACGTATATGCAGAAACTATAAAGCATTATTTGCAATATATTCCAAAATTACCAAATTTGATGTAGGCACTACTTTCATTTTTTCTCACCTAAGAGCATATGAATATAAACAATAAATAGCACTGCCTTTCGTATAACACTAATTGCAGTATGTAGTGTATTATTTTGTATAATTAGTAGTTTTTAAATGTAGTTTCTAACCTTTTGTTCATATTAAATACATACTTAAAGTACATTTTGTTTTTACATTTTTGAACCATAATGACATAATTATGATAAAAATTAAGTACATGGGTATCCGGGTCCTAATTTAATAAACTATATTTAATTTTTATCATGTGTAATTGTCAAATAAACAACAGTAACTACAGTACTACACTTCATATATAGAAAACACGATTCTGTCAGAAGAAATTGATATAGCTGTGCATGGACAGCTGCTCATAATTGTACATTTAACCAGAAACGGGGTATACAAAAATATTAAACATATTTAAAAATAAATAAATTTATAAATAGACAGGATCATGTTAATATACTGTAGAATCTCATTGAAGACAATACTAAACAATATTCTTCCTTTCACAAATTACCTCTGTATAGCAACATGTTTAAAATGCAGCGATACGCCAGACACTGCAGCGACCGAAAATCGAATCTGGGCCCCCAGTTGCATACCAAGTGATCTATGTCCTATCATTAAATTAACATCCCAACGACTGACTTCTCTGCATATTTGATATTCCTCTCACCTCAGCTGAACCATTCAATCATTGTTGATATACATTGCCAAGTCACTTCCCTTTGTGTGAAGATTTTAATTGAGGAATACTTCTGAAATTCCAGGTCTAAGGAATATCTAATATGTAAGAGAAATCGGTTGTTGTGGCGACAGTTCAATGGCAGATAACCGCTGGCATACAACGTGCAACTGGGGGACCAAGCTTCGATTCCCGGTCGCTCCATTGACCTACTTCTCTTTCTACATTTTTATTAACAAATAGTTTGTTTCACATAATCTGTATTGAAATAGAATGTGAATGCTCAGCTTATAAACAGTATATGTTTAACACACCAGACACAAGTATGATTTTTCCTTAGTCTCACAGGCAAATGATTGGAATGGTTCCTTTCAATTAGGTAATGGCCGACTCCTCGTCACATCCTTTTCCCTATCCTATCCTGGACTAAGCCGAACATGCCTAAAGGCCATAAATAATAATGCACATTCAACAAATGGCCAGTACCAAATGCCAACTTCTCTCTTACGGACTTTGTAGCAGTTCTCAACTTGCAGAATTATGCAATTACTTGAACTGAAGAAGCATGAAAAGATTAATTTTGTAACATTTCATAATAACCAACAAGCGTGTAGCTCGTTATGTGTATAGTAGAGTGATATACTGCTGTTAGGACCTCGTGGAGTATTTCAGATTATAACTGTTCGATAACTATGGTATATAATTATTGGAGATTTTAGAGATTCTCTTACATATTCTCTTCGCGAATAATTAGTACAAATATGATTAAAAGTTAATAGTTAGTTGAAATTCCTATGGCTATAAATGAGAGCTATTGCAAACGAGTTGACTAATATCACATAATAATTACTTTGCATTAAATATATTTATCAGCTTTTGCCATCTTTGGCTCAGGTCAGGATGAGTTAGGTAGAATATGAGGAGAGTATCAGACAGAGCCTTACGTACCGTAACATCAGCGTTCCAATTATCTAATTTCCAGAGATGGGGAAGAATTAGTGAGATATTTATTATACGGTATTTTCGGAAGGCCCATACTCCAGGCTAGAGGTATCTATATGTAAACAGAGCCAGGGAAGTTGTTTGCAGAGCGGGGGAAATCCCAACTATCACCGGCTACAAATCAAACATTGCATAACATCGCAGTATACCCTGATGAATCTAAGAGAAACCCTGAAAAGCTTCGACCGCGGGCTTCGAATTTGAATATTTTATTTGTGGCCTTCAGGGATCTAAAACTTGGACCGGGATAGGAGAGGGGAAAGGATATCAGTCAGAGTATAAGTTGAAGGTACCATCCGGCATTTTCCTGGTGTGATAGAAAAATTCTTGAAAAAAAAACTCAGTCAGGATTGAACCTACGACCTCCTGAATGCTAAGCGAACACTCCACCACTGAGCTGCGGGTTTCAAACCCGCGTACCTTCCTATGAACGATCCGAAGGCCGCGATGTTACCGCTTGGACCACAAGCTCTGGATAATAATTACTTTGAGAAACCCAAATTTCCTTTTTTTTTTTCTTTCGCAAACACAGTCACACAAAACATTATTATATGGTATAATGACAAGAAACATTAGTAAAGTATTATCGTGTTTGATTTGGCTGATACCGGACAAAGGAAATGACGACTCATTCTGGATAGAAAGTATCGCCTCAGAATTCGACGCCAGAACTACCTGTTACAGTTGTCATGAACTAGAGTGAATCGCGTGATTAATAAAAATCTACCGAACGTAAATTAACGTAACCAAACTAATTGTTAATGAACTTTATATAATTTGAAAATGCGTGCGTATATGTATAAAAATGTTTTCTTTTAACTATCACTCTGCTGAGAACTGAACCCGGTTTACCGGATTAGCTGTCCGATGCGGTAGCTACAACGCTAAGCAGGTACTTGCTAGCGGTCTCTTGCTAATGTTCTTTATGCAGCACTACTTCATGACACGCCTATGAGTGAAAGCATGTCGCGTTATGCGGCTTATACTTCATTCCTGGAAACAAAAAATGAAGTAACAGCTTGCATCTGCTTTTTGCATCGGTGTGCTGTTGTCTATAACTTTCGCGAAGTTCGGGGAAAAGTAGCAGTTAAGGAAGTAGGTGCTACTTTTCGTAGTCGTAGCAGTGATAGCAACTTAGCCAAAGTAGCAGTGAAGAAATAGGTGATACGCTATTTTTAGCCCATCTCTAGCGTGCGCTAACTCACACTCACATAAAGTATGTAACATATCCTTTTGTTTCACGGTTCTTGTAGTACATTTCCTTTAGGAATTTCTTAATACCTAAGTTATTTCAGACCTGTCAACCTAGAGAAGTGACAATGCGTGAGGTTTACCAACCTGGAAGAGGTAAATGCGGGAGATTGCGGGAGAAACGGAATGCATACCAAAAGTTAGAAAATAGACCTTAATTATCACAAATGTACTGTAAAAGGAACACACACACAGGAGACGGTATCAAGTAATTTCAGTTTTCAGAGTCGGTCCTACTTGTTAAACTAACGATCTGATCAATTCCACAATTCTTCTTCTTGGTATACATCTACCATATGTTTGTGAATGCTGCCACTCTAGAAAGTTATGCTTTAAATTTTGCACTTTTTTCTCAAAATGTGTTAGTTTACAGGTTCTTTGCGTGAGAGCGTGAGTTGATGCTCGAATGTGTGTGACTCGTGCATGTTGCGTGAGAGTCGACATGCCTGGTTATTTGTTGTAATATGCTGAAACCAATTGCAAATACATATCAAGGACACATCAGAGACCATTGTTTCAGAAATAACTCTACTTACAAACAAAAATCACATAGACGTTTGTTCGTGTATTTGGCTCAACTTTCAAAATATTTCGGTGTCTATTATACGGAATTTCTTGATTTCTCAGTAATACCGATAAATTAAATGTAATTGTTGGTAATAACCAATAAAGAGCTGTCGTTTTGCCACAAAAATTTATAGGAGATAATATATATTATTTGAAGACATCCAATGTTATCAAATAAATTAATCATGTGTTTAACTATCGCTTCAAATGTGAAGTCTGTGCTTGGGGCTCAGCATAAACTTGTTGTCCTCCGCTCTCATATTTCACTATTTGAAACGAGGTCGATTTCCGCTGATAGAATTTCTCCAGATATTCCCATCATTCACACTAGGTAAACACTGGAATCGGCACCTCAGTTCAGGAGAGTAACATAAATAGTGTAGTGATGTTAATGATAATATTTGCCTTATATTTTGCAATAACCGTCCATGCATTTATAAATGAGTTTTGAGATGAGCGAAATGGATACGGTAATTGCTTGGGTTGTAGGAGACTGATTTGTGATTAGCATGATAAACAAGGATGTAAGAAAAATCGCAAATTATAATGTGGCCAAAATGAATTAATGATTTGTATACATTATATTGTTAGAGAAACAGAATTGCAGATAATTCGTGGTATAGTATAAGCATTGAACGTTATTTTGAAGATGCGTAAATACCTAGGTATATATGAATAAGAACATGCTTTTCATCATTGGCTATATTACCAACTAGGCTGCCGCGCAACCACTAGAAAGAGCTCGGTCCAACGAGACGAATTTTCCTTTCAATGTAACGGACTCAGCTCAGGACGGGTCTTTGTCGTATTTCTGGCTTTCTGGAACAGAGTCGCCTACTTCTCCTTTCGGTAGATTGCCAACTGCCATGACTATGCTGGACCACAAAAAATTAAGAACCCCCATCTGGAATAGAACCCGTGTCTTCTCATAGTAAAGCTTATGGCGTTAATCACTTTGTTTATCTGAAACAGACTTTAGTAGTCGAAATTAAATCATGATTTTCTTAGTTGTAACAGATGAATGCTGATAATGTACCTTGATGCGTCACCCATTTTACCACTTCGATGTTTAATAGAGCATTTAAAAGTTAAAACCAAAGATGAGAATTTACCCTTGAGGGATTGTAAACCTTCAATAATGTAAATTGCTTTACGCATATTACATAAGAAAATACTTTTCCTAGCTTTTATTGTAAACATTGTGATCCCTTTCTTTCATCCACTGCAAATTGTACTACAGTGTTTCTTGCAAAACTAATTAAAAACTGCTATCGTTGTTCAGTTTGCTCTTAAGTTGTGCTAAGCAATCTGCAAACAGCCTATAAACCATGAAAAAGAGGAACACGTGTGTTGAGTTACGATTGAAAAGAACCTTTTAATGACTTATTTTATGTTTATTTTGTACGCAACACAAAAATAGCACAATTATTCGCAGAATCACATTTATATGTATTGATAATTTTCATGCGAATATTTTATCCTTTCGGAAACATATCGACAAAACACTGCGATAATGTAAATAAAAGCATTAAATCGAAAAGTTTGACGTTAATAATTTATATAACACGGAAACTGAGCGATATTCTCTGGATTCTCTGAGCTCCATTTTTTATATTATCGACGACAATTTCACACCTTTTAACAGTGCTTGAAAAAGAAAGTAAAATGAACGATTACATTTTGAGTTAAAATGATTGCTTTGCTAAATATATACGTTCCAATGTTTTAGCGAAAGTGGTTTTGCGATGAGTGCACGACGTATTTTGTTATTTCTTTACAATTTTATGGTGATTCCATCAACAGTGATTTTGTTTCCCACAGTGGATATTGAAGATATTTATCAAGACGGTAAGCAAATTAATTTTATCTCTATGATCCGTGAAATGATTAATGTAGAAATCAAGTTTCCCATCAAAACGTTGAGCCACTATGAACAAAATTGTGACTTTCTTCATATATCTACTTCAAATATCAAGGTAAATGTTCTATACTCATTTATATTGCTTTCGGCAATTATGTACGGTCTACAGCGGGACATTTCATACTCCAAAATTGTTGTGTCATCTATGTTAATTATGTTTAACTCTCTTATCACCGACTTTTTTTTAAGTCCTTGTCACTTTTATAACCCACCACAATCCGTAGCTCTTCGTCGTTCTAACGCCTACATGAAGTTCACAGAAACGTAGGTATCCCACAAGAACACACAACTCTACGTTGCATGTACGTATAAAAAGAGAATTTAGGTACCCCAAACAAGTTATCATACTTTATAATTTATACGATTCATTTAAATTACAATAAGCATCATTAATATGTCTGGACGTTTTTAATTTACCTTTAAAAACAGGTGAAAGCTAATCTCCATCTCTTCCCACAGATTGATATATACTTGAAATAAGAACAGGCTGCTATGCTTTCAATTCATATCTTGTGTTATCTTGTCTATTATGAATTTATTATTATTATTATATTTTTTGGCAGGAATGAGGCGACACATTACTCTCCTTCAACGAGCTCTCAGTGAATGTTTTTCATCATTTCTTCTTCATGTCTATGCTTATGATAAAAAAAGGTAAAGCTATCCCCCGTGCGATACGAACGCGCCGTGAATGGTGCATGCGAGATTTGGAGGTAGCGCCCCACATTTTCTTGACCTACGGTACGAAGTGAGGTGGGGTGGTCAGTCCCACGCTCGACCGCCTTTACCTTCCCAAAGCGTCCAGGAATACCAAGTACACTCTGGTACTCAATTTGATAGGAGGCTGAGTGCACCTCAGAGCGTCAGGCATGGGAACACTGCGAGAAAAGTCTCCAGTGTCCTGGCCGGGATATGAACCCGGGCCGCCCGGTTCGTAGTCAGACGCGCTACCGTCCGTGCCAAGGCGACTCATATGCTTATGATGTCATTTCTTTAATATAAGAGGTGCATCTTCTAGCGATTACTCCTCTCACTCATAAAGAACTTATAAGTTAAAGCAGATAATAATAGGGTACTCGGTTATAAACGTAAAGGAATCCTACCAAAAAACAGAATACAAAATCCATAGATTGCATATGGTTACCTTCAATTCAGCAACATATACAGTTACCTTAAACTTACGTATAATATACGTAAGCAATAATGTATGAATAAATTACAAAAAAGTAACAAAATAAAGCATATGTAAATCTGAAATGCAATATTGTTCCATAATCTTTATGATCATTATAACTAAGTTCTTACAATATTTTCGTGTATTACTGTATAGCGCATTGCGTATGTAATGAATCTGCTATGGAAAGAACACAGTTAATTACAATAACTGAGTACAGTATTGTTACTGATGTCCAAATGTGCTAACACGATACTACAATATCCTGTCAATTGATACAAGAAGTTACATAAACCATTATGTTAGTAATGACATCAACGCATATCAGTTGAAAACTTGCTGTTTTCTCGTCCCCTGATTACGGTACAACACACTTCGATTACTCATGATCTTTTAACTGTATAAGCGCATTCCCTGTTTTACTTACTTGTGACGATCTTGTTAAATGAGTTTCTCATGACTTCAATTTTATATGGAGTACAATGATTTTATTTCTTATTGTTCGCATCTTAATCTCATCTACTTCTCATCTTAATCGTGGCATAATTTTCATCATAATAGTCAAGTTTTTATCATAATAGCTTCAATAATCGAAATGCTTCACATTTGATTATAACTTCGTTCAATAGTCGATATGTTTCAGAATATCACACTTCTTTATTATTCATTATGCTTTACTTTTATTGAATAGGTAGGTTTACTCAAATCACTGATGAGATTCATTTAATCTTATAATTCGTTACATACATCTAATCTAATATCGTAAACACTTTAAGTATCATCCAAATGATACAACATTTCTATTTATATGTAGCTCCGCACGATTATCCACATAATTCTTTATTCTACATCAAGCATGGTACAATCCACGAGTACTAAAGAATCCATCGTTTATATTCTTTTTTGCCCGCTCAAGCTGTACTTACTTCCAGTAATATCTAGTATTACCATTAATGTATACGAGGCAAATGATTCCAAAACTGATCAATTCAGAACGTTTAATAAATTGCTCATATAACATATTCGATAATTTAAAAAAAATGTTGAATTAAACAACATATACAAACAAACAATTCAATTTCCTAATAACAAATTAACGATATTTTTAGTAATATTAATGAATATATTTTATTCAGTGTATACAAAACGTTGATATACATTATTCCAATTTACATATTATCAACCAGAAAAAGACAAGCAGTTTGCAAATATTTTCTCACATATTTTAAAACGAAAAATACTTAGCTGATAGCTCTATAATTCCCTCAAGTGATGTCTTTGCCTAAATATCTTTTCCGAGTGAAATCCAGTTTCATATAAATTCTGATGCTTGGCATCTATTTACATTCCAGCATAAACTGTTCAGAATTATGCAGTATCATTGTGTATAATGTTCTTCGATTACGAAGGTATCTAGGGATGTTTGTCTCTAGTACCTATCCCACCAACTCGCCCTGAGCGTTCTTAAATAAACAGTAGTCATCAAATCCAAATTAAATTTAACCGTTGCACAACTTTTAGGCACACACGTTGCGTGTGCCTCCTGTCTGTTCTGCTATACCGATACATGTATACTGTTTCACTTGAATACGTATGCTATGAACCCTGATTATAAAAACTGTGTTGCCTTTAATGTATTTTAGGAAATTATGTTGTACAGATACCTACCCTTGTAGATAAAACCTTTGAAGTTTGAACACATTATTTTTTTTTAATTACGGTATATGCGTCCAGTCTGTTCACTATCGTGTTCAATTGAGTATAGCAAATTCTTAGGGAAAGAATTTTAAGTACATTTATCAGATTGTCCTAATCTTCCATTCTAAACCGTGTTGAACCACAAGTCAGTCATTCTTACTCCTGTTTTTACTTGCAACGTTAGTAGATATTATTTTGAGTTTGACCACATTATACTGCTTGATGAAAGTTTTCGTGAGTTTTCCCTGCTAGCAAACACTTAACTTCTAAGCGCCAAACCTTCGTGGAGTAAGAGCATCCCTTCTGTAAGCAGGTCAAGATGCTTCGAAATGATTTCCAGCGCATAAATTGAATCGTACGTTTGAAGGAGGAAACAAATCCAAAACGCGGTTTTTTGGGAAATTAAAAAAAAACTGTATAATATGTTTATTATTTATTGAAAGGAAACAATATTGCTACTGAATATTCAAAACGATCTTCTGATACTTTCGTACTGCTCAGACAGTTTACATGTATTGTATTTTTTCCTGCAGATTTAAAAAAGTTGGTGGATTTGTTTACTTCTTCAAACTAATGGAAAAACATCTGCACATTTTGAAGTGCTGAGACGTAAGAATTGAAAAAATCGACCAGAAAATGAAGAAAAACGCAATAGAAACCTTCAAATGAATGGTATTGACAAGAAATGTATGTACAATGAACTCGAAAGTTACAAGTAGGGGGCCTATGTAATAAATTCATTCTTATTTCGTCTACCCACTGACAGAAATTTCGCCCTACAAATGTGCTCTTTTTCCGTAACAGTGATAGCAACAGTTGCTATATGTAAACATCTGTTAACAATAGCAGTTAAAAATATCAGTGTATGAAAACGTATCTAAATGCGAGTTAATTATTCCCGTCTGTGAAAAAGAAGTTTAAAACAATATTTTAGATTAACCTACTTACCTGTATCCTGTTACGTGTGCAGTAGAGATATGGATGAAGGTAGTTTAGTTCCTACCATAAATGTTGTAAAACTATTCTATGTAATTATAATTATCGGAGCTTGGATTTACTGGTGGAGAAGAAACAGTATATCAAAACACAATTAAATCAGGAAAGTATAAAGCGGTGTGTAGGGGGAAGCGTATAGTTCTTTCATTCCGAATTAGTATAACTTGCGACTAGCGACAGGAAGGCATGATTTTTTTTAGCTCTTCTCGCAGGGCTGGGCAGCCAAGTGAAACACTTCCCGTAGGAATAGCCCACTCTCGCTTATCCTGAACGATAAGTAACAGCGACAAGCGCTCAACCCGGCAGCTGCAGTTTGGTCTTGTGGTCAAGACGCTGGAAAACTGATCTAAAAGTCCTAGATTCAAACCCTGGCGTTGACTTTTTACATATTTTGTTTAAAAGAAAACTAAAGTTTTTAAATTTTTTTATGTAAATGCACAAAAGGAAATTTAATAAAAGTTGTGATTTACAATTTTAAAATTTGCCACTAAAAGCTAGGATGTATATAAACCCACCAGGGCTGTGCAAGGGGGAGGGTCAGGGTGCGTCCAAAGGGAGCTGGGCGGCGTCAGGTGCGGGGGGTGGGGCACAGCCCCCTGTGGTGGGCATACGCAAAAGTACTGTTTACTCAAAAGTTCTGTTTAGGCAAAAGTTCTGTGGTGTACTGGAAATGTTTCCAAGTGTGCTCCGGAAGTTGCCAAAATGGCAACCCTCGCGCATGCGCATTACTCTTAACAGTAAATAGTACTTCCAAACAACTGCTTCCAGTTGGTAATTTAGCGTATTGATAGCATGTTCGAAAGCTAATGCAAGTAACCCTGGATCGAAACCTGGCGTAGTTATTATCTCTTAATGAAAATAACGTTTCTCTTATTTTATATGTATAAACGAATAGAAAATTTAATAAGATTAGTAAACAAACGCATGTGGAGGTTAGATAAGTCAGGTACGGTATTATTTTTATTGCACGCACGATTAACTCGTGTTTTCACAATGCACTCTTCCTGTCGCTAGTCACAAGTCCCCTGTAGTGGTGTCTCAATTAAAAGGAACTCCTATTAAGGTGGGATCATTCTCGCACGGGCGCATTACTCCTTCATCGTAAATAAGACTGACAAGCAGATAGTTTCCAATTATCAATTTATGGATTGGTAGCATGTCGGAAAGCTAATACGGAGAACCCAAAATCGAATCATAGTGGTGTGATTTTCTTTGTCTTTTTTAAAGAAAAAAAAAACGTTTCTCTTTTCAGATATATATATATATATATATAAACGCATTGAGCTCCTGCGTAGCCTA
>JAGDQP010001240.1:71273-100199 GCA_022664845.1 Lepisma saccharinum | reverse complement strand
AGCATTGAGCTCCTGCGTAGCCTAGTCGGTAGCTCGCTCGACTTCAGCGCGAGCTGTCCCGGGTTCGATTCCCGGTGTTGACAAAGCATCGTGAGGACAATTGGGGAGCTCCTGTGCATAAAATACAGTGGCGATCACAGTGAGAGCTTCGGTTCTCCTCTCCCAACCCGTCTGGACAGCGTGGGAGCAGTAGACCAACTCCTCCCTTCGGGGGGAGGCCTCATCCAGTAGTGAATTGAATATGGCTATGATTTATTATTATTATATAAACGCATTAGGAAATTCAATAAAATTAGTGACCAAGGCCACGTAGAAGTTTGGTAAAGTCGGTATGGTGTTCTCTTTTATAGCACACGCGAGTGAATCGTGTTTTCTCAGACATTCGAAAATATGACTTCTTGTTTTGAGACGCTAGTGGCCTTGTTCCCTTCTTCAAACTGACTAATATTTCCAAGGCCAGATAAATCATTCTATAACTAGCTTTCGTTCTTTTCTTCTACCTTATGATAAGCGCGTATAAATTTAGGTGCGTTTTTTAGTAAAAAACTAATTTCGATTTTATAGCGCTTGTTTACTTCTTCAAATTGCCGGTTCATTTTTTCTAAACTATGTGAATTTTATGGAATTTTGAATGTGCGTACTGTTTTCACTGCCTCAAAGGAAGAAAAATCTATAATCGCAAGACCAGAGCTTTCCTTCGAAATTACAAAATAAAAAGGAATTTCTCTTAAAAATAAAAAACAAAACTTTAGGTGAAGGAGTACCGAACTCGGGACTACTGAATGCCAAGTTCAATGAATTACCCATTTTTTAAAAATATTTTATTAAATGTGAATTGGACTACAGAATCAGACTAAACGGAAAATATTACAAGAAACGTTAAATGCAAGTAAAGTTATAAAACAAATTAAACAATAACATTTTAAAATAACATATTTAAAATATAAACCACTTTAAATAAAAATAAAATTATGTTATGAACTGGTATCGAACCCGGAACCATTGCATTACAACTCTAACGCCTTACCCATTACTCCACGTACCAACTATCACCCAGTTCTTTCTGAGAGCTCTTTATATCAATTCCGTACACGGGTAACAGACGCTACTAATTCCGCAGTGTTCTCACAAAATAGTTGTCCTTTCTGCAGACAAGTCTCTGCCATTTTGTTTCGTTCTCCCAGCAGTTCTGTTTGTTTCGAAAACAGGAAACAATCTGTTTTACCATTAACAAGCTTTGGAGAAAAATAGCAGCTCAGCCAGTAACTGCTATTTCTCATCGGTTGTAGCAGTCATAGCAATTTATCCCATATAGCAGTGAAAAATAGCTGTTACGCTAGTTTTGCTAATCTCTATTTCGAACCTATTTTTGAAGGCTTTACTAATGTTTTTTTGCTTTCTTGATGTATTGTATAGATGCGCCATCCCTTCCAGATATCAAATCCGGCATAAAGTAGATTTTCACATTTTTGGCGTTTATTGCCTTCTTCAAACTGTCGATTCAATTACAGTCTGTAATCCAAATACGGGAACGTTTTGTAATTATTTCCATTTAGTTTAGTCTCTTCTTTTGTATGTATGCAGAACATTAGATGACGGGCGTTAAACATTTTGTTACGTTTTTCTTCATCAAATTAAGGTGCGACTGAGAGTACATTCGCAAACATAATAGTATCATCAGAAAACAACCTTCGTCACAAAATATTCTCTAAAATATTAAATCATGTTTCAGTGTCGAACCTTTTACAGTAATATTTAAGAGCTTCCTTTTGTGATTAACAGGTAAACTGTTCTTAACCCGGAGATTGCAGTAGCTGGTGGGAGATAAATCGTTATGTTTCCATATTATATTTTACTAACTATAACTTCAATAATCTTTATTCTAATTCATAGTAAATGCAATCATTTGTTATAGGCTCAAATTCTTTTGGGAACTTTTGCCTTTGTCTTTCATCTTTTTATCATGTTCAAATGATGATAACAGCATTTACTTTTTATCTTCTGCTACTGTTTCACAGCACAGAACTTTTTTAATCTCGCTAGATAGCGTTGGTTGGTGCCGTCAAATGTATTGAAAGCTAACTATGGATGACCTTTATAGTCAGCGGTCAAGTGTTCAAAAAATGGCGTTACTTTAATAGTTTTGCCAAGTTTGATTTTTCAACTGATCTTGGTTACCCGCATGGTAGACATCATTTTGTGACTTTTTATCCAGTCTGCAGATCACTCCCTGCGAAGGGGAGTTTCAAGATGGCGGCCAGGCGTAACATTACTTTAAAATATCGTTATTTACTCCGAAACCGTTAGTCGTATCTAAATAAGTTTCAAACAAAAAATAGGAATTAAATAAGGAACAATTTTGGTTATGTGAGGAAATTGTCTAAACATAACCGGTTTCAAGTTATAGAGGCACTAAGTTAATTTTTCTATGTTTTCTACTCCATATAGTTTGGAAAAGAGCCCGTTGCTCCTAAATCATTCACCGTATCAAAAAAAAATGTTTCAAAACAAAATTGTTGCTTATATTATATGGACCATTTTTGTCTCTTTACAAAATAGTCTAAATCTAACAGTTTTATAGTTATTAACGCAATAATCTATTTTCCTATTTCTTCTGACGTTACTTGTAGGGCTTTTCTACCTTGCGTTTTTGAACTGCATTTTGCTTGTATCTTATTTTTAAGCTTGTTCGAATATGACTATTTTGTCGCTAGTAACTAAGAAGTAATGTAGTAAAATTATGTAGGTGACAATGGAAATCAGAATCAGGTGGTCGTTAGTGGAAACGATGAAAATCAGAATTGTCACTATTTCATTTCCGTTGCAGAGTTTTACTGTTGATCATTGTCGATGTTGAATACTATAGGTGGTAATACAAACAAAACATAACGGAAAAATAATAAACTACTTCAACACAGTGGCGGGTGCAGAGGGAAGATACTTTTTGTAACATTATTTCACCAATTTATCTCAGCAAAATCTTCGAATTGTTACCTATAATTATATTTTTTTGCGAATGTCAATGTCATATTTCACTATAAAGCTTAGCAATACGAGAAGAAATATGATAAATTTATACTTTAAAACTTCACTTATGTTGGTGGAAAAATATAGAAAACGTCCTTGAACTATTCCAGCTGCTCGCTCCCTTGAAAAAATTCCAGTATTCGCCATTGCTTCACCCATGACAGACAACAGAGGTAAAAGATGTATATTACTTGCATTAATGTTCAAAATGACATTATGTCAAATTTCAGCGAACAATTGACCTGAGCTTTAGATGCCTAAAGGCAATAAATAACATTCTAATTAGGTGAAGATTCCCTTAATAACATTAAAGAATACTCTTTCAAATGGAAAGAAATCGCCCTGAACTGGGAAGAAATCAAGGAAGCCGCTGCACGTATTCAATCTGCTAACTTCTCAGAGTGAACAGCTCTATATTACCATCGACAATGCTGCAGTTGGTTCTGACATGAAGAGAACGTTCTGCAAGTTGAGAAGCACCAATCGAGAGAAAGATAGTTGCTCACCAAGAATATAGGTGATCAGTCATTAAAACTGGTAAAAGGAGAAAGCGACACGATGAATAAAAATTGCGCATTTTGTCTAATATATGATGTGGAAGAAGCCTTCAGAGTAAGGTCAGATCAAATGAGCCAAACGTTTCAGTTTCTCATCGTAAAAAAAGCACATAGTAAAACTGAATCAGGGATAGCCAGATTATCCTTTCTTGAAGAAGAAAATAATGCCTTGGAAGTTATTGTGAAGGCAACTTTAAGAGTCTGATTTTGAAGAACCTTAAAAGCTGAATTATTTACTCGAGTGGATTATTGTAGGTTTCAAGGATGAGTTTGTTTACAATGAAGAGGATAATAACATATAGAGAATACCACAAGAAACAGCACAGCACATTACGTTATCTTTTATGATAAGGCGGCAGGTGAAATATAATGCAGTAGAGAAACGATTTGTAAGAAGAAAGCAAAAACCCTTTCAATGTAGGAACGACACTCATGCCTTACCAAAGAAACAAATCAAAAAATCATCTAGAAACCTTTCATACGTACTAGTGTGAAAAGGATGACAACTCAAGTTGCAATTTCTCTAATTGCTTAAACATAAAAGGACGAAGATTTGTTTCTACTAAATTGGGCGACGTCAGGTGTACGGTCAATATTTGCTATAGACGATATACTGTAGAATTTGGAGGGGACAAAACTTCTTTTCATGGTACAAATGTAATGATTGCACAGAAATACGTTGGTAAAAGACGCTACTGGCACAATGACTAATATTTAATGAAAACAGAAACCAATTATGTCCTCCATCAAAATTTAATGCCAATTGATTCTTGCACATAATCAGAAACAAACAACATGAACTTCTTTTACAAATATTGTAGGTAGCACTGCCTGAAAACTCACATCAGCAATAGGAATGTAACAAGAAGAAAAGCACTTTTAATTAACGTAATGTGTGTAAACTATGCGTTACAAAACCACCTTTTACATGAAAATTAAGGCAGATCTCACAAACCTATGTCTCTGAAAACTAATTAACTGTTTAAATATTGTACTAAAGATGTTCTCATTGCATTTTACAACAAACCACTTTCTTCGATATATGATAGCAGTGGATGACTTGCAGTAGAATAATTGTTTAGAGGAAGATAATCAGCATATTGTTCTGCATGCTGTTTACATCAAATAGTTGGATCTTTTATGTTTTCTCCCTTGATACAGATGTTTGTAGTACTCTGTGGCTTCTTGACTCTTGCCTAAAATGGCCATAATGTTAAGAGGACAAGACAAACTTAGAATTTATGAAAGTTATCATATATAGAACCAAAACGATCTGAGGTTCTAATTGGGTGGTACTTTTCTAAGTGATGTGATAATACTGGAAGTATCGCTACGAAAGGTTTGATATTGCAGTTAAAATACTTTTATGCGAAGCGACAATTATATTATATACGTTATCTTTGAACGAAACAGACTCAGGTATCTGAAGTTCTAATAAGGGAAATGGAAATGGTATATCTACCTTCAGTACAGACCACGCAAATATGAAATAGAGTTACTTCCAGAATTTCAGTGGACTCTTTTTTTTTCTATATTTAAAAACATTTACAGAACGTCCACCAACAATAACTATTTTAATGCTAAACACAGAGTTTATTACTATTATCTGATCATAACATCGATTATACCTCAACCAGTCGAACCACTTCGAACAGGGTTTCCTTAGATAATCAATAAAGAAGTATGTGTTCACGAGTATAGCTTTTGCACTATTCCACCAACACCAGAAGATATTCTGACTTTTAAGGAATTGTACCTATTCAATTCGATCCAGGACAAAAGTTAACAGCTGCAAAACGAACGGCAAAGTTAAAGACTTATGTGATTGTGAGAACATGAGAAAATAGAATTCAAAACCCTAAATATTAAAAAAACTCAAAATGTAGTTTACCTTTTACAATGAATGGCACTGAATAGAAAAATATATAAATATATGTTCTTCTTATAATTTTGTGCTTCATACATATAGGTGGTAATACGTTAAATAGTAATTAAATTACAGATTAATATTCAATAATATGAAAATTGTCTCTACTCATTAGAAAACAATTACCTTCAGAACAAATAATACTGTTTCAGCATAAAACCTTTTTTCTATGAGAAACACAGACTTATACTTTTTAGAAATTATTGTAAAAATAAACTACAATTTTTATATATCATATATATATATATATATATATCATATGAAATGTGTTCATCTAACAAATAACAAATAGTTTAAACGGTCAGCAAAAAACCCATTGCCAAAAATTGGTTGATGGATGTTGCCATCTTCTTAAACGTTTCACAATCATCATATAATATACCCATAATTGTACATTTACATGATATGAAAGTAATTTATAAGATAACGCATCCACTTGGAAACGTCTGACACATACGTTACATACAACTAGATCTCTCCGACATAAATTATCTTCATCTTTCAATTATGAATTGAAATGCCGTATTAAAAAAGTAAGAATTTCTATTAAATAAGCTCAAATCCTGAAACATCTCACTCAAATTAACATTTGGGTAATGCAATTAAACCATTGGTACATGTGTAAAGTGACTTTCCATTAACCAATCATAAACCCACCTTACTGTCCAATTTTCTAATAGTACTCTGTCCTTTATAACATAAGCAATAACAATAAATTCACTCGATAAATAATAAACTAAATTCCTCCATGGTAACAGATTAAGAGGCAAATTGACATCAATTAGGGATAGAACCAAATCAAATAATTTTCCTGACACGGAATTATAATGTCGTAATAATTTCTGCTGTATGATGTAATAATAAGCGTGAGCTTGCCACCATGAATGTTTAGACCTAATCCTCCACGTACTACTGGTATATAGAACGTGTTTCTATTTAAGTTAACTGGATTCAATACACAGTGCAATACTGCGTATATAAGGCATCATAGCAATAGAAACATAAAACTTCACAGATTCATTATCGTACTGAAAAAGGTGTCATAAGTCTTTGTAATCTCATTTTTCTATTATAATAACAGCGAAATAAAGGCGATCTAATGTTGTCCGGAAAATATAATTCTTGTAATATAGATTGTAAATATGTCAAATTTACGGCATCAAAAGCAGAAGACGCATCACCGATGTAAACACTAAAATCATCCACTACGTTTTTTGAACGTGCATGTAAACTATCCCTCAAGTATGGAAGGGACATATGCATGGGATTTGCCCCTGTAAGCCACGTTTGAGCTGGATCTAAGAGTTTGGTTATAAATGACTTAATTCTTTCCATTATAATTCTATTTAAAATTTTGTAATCAGCATTTATGAGTGCAATTAATCTAAATTTAGAAGAACTACCGGACGACTGTTTAAGCAATAATATGCCTACATAGTAATTAGATTCTGGTTGTATCGGAGTACCACTAAGGAAAGAATTGAAAACTTCGACCAAGTTAGGAGCCAAAGAATCCTTAAATTGTTGATAAAAGATTTGAGTGATCCCGTCCGGGCCAAATACAGCAGTAGGGTTAAGAGATGCATGAATGACTTTTGCTATGGTAAACTGTCTACCCAATTTTTTACTTTCAGCATCCGTTAATATAGTTGTTTCTAATAATAGATCTCTTTGTAAACAGCTTTATAATGATCTTATAGGGGTATAAATATCCCCAACCTTAAAAGTTTAGCCTGCAGTATTAACAAAATTAGTAATAAACGGCTTCTTTGCTAATTTACGTTCATTTATAGCGTGTATTTGCTTCGGAGTCTCATTCACCCCAACCTTTCGTAATTTACTTCGCAAACAATACCTGAATACAACTTTTTATGAGTCAACCTAATTGTAGACTATATTTTTTTTAACGTAAACAAGTTTGGCAGACTCAATAGGAAACAATCAGTTAAATATTATTAACATATCATACAGCTAGCCGTATGCCAATTCAGCCTTTTGATCTCGAGTAGCCATTTGCGAAAATTTAATAGACTCAAATTTTTAACTTCTTTTTTAAACCATACTTTGGTAGGATGAGACATTTCCCATTTGCTCACTGTGTAATTATTAATTATATTTTAACGAATACGTTATAATCAGTATTTTGCAGATGAGTAACGTTTAGCTTCCAATAAGATGACTTAACCAGATGTTTACCCATTTCCCACCTGTATTGAGCGAATAAACATCGGTGATCCGAATATCCCAAAGAAACTACCTTAATATCACAAAAATTTGAGTACTTAGTACGTGTACAAATTTGAAGAACAATTCGTGATCAACCCTGGTTATAAAAATAAGTTGCTTCATCTTTTGACATATATTTCAAAAATTCTTTTACTCGTCCACAAATCTAACATTTGAAAATTTCTTAATAAATAGTTAAGCTCTAAACTTGTATTTAAACCTGTAAAGAAGTCCTGAGTCGTGAGCGTTGTATTGAGATCACCCATAAGAATGATATTGTTACTGTTTCTACCTTGAAGTTCCAAACTAATTTCATTTGCAGTCATAGTTTTCTTATTCGCTTAACATGAGTGTCCGAAGGTAAATAAAAACACACTATATGGATATTTTTACTTGCAAAGCAATAATTAGTCCTGCCTGAGTTATGCATAAATACATTACTGTACGGAATATCACTTCTCGCAAATACAGTATACTCCGTAGATGTCTTACTATTAATAATTTGAATTGCTTCGTAATTGGGAAACTGAATGTCATAGCATGTCATTTCGTGTAGAGCAATAATATCCACATTTTCTTGAATTATAAATTATTATATTTTATTATAATTACTAGCTCGAGCGTTATTGTAAGTACTGATCTTAAAAGTTTGCATACATACAAATCAAAAACAAAAATGAAACTAAATTTCGGCATTGTGTTTTTTATCAGATGCACCAAGAAACACTTCTATGTAATAAATCAGATAATGTGTCAGAGATATACTGACTATATCTCACCATAAACTTACCAAAATAGAAGCAACAAATTTGTTCGTTTTAATTTACTCTTGTGAATCACTTGGCATGCTGGGGACGTCGACTTCGTCTTACTCTTTTCTTTTCTGGAGATGTGTGAAGGTACAATTAATGGAGTCAGACTGTGGAAGTCTTTTGCATTTCACACAACCCACACTTTCCTCCCTGGATTAAACTGTGTAATCTCTGACTGTAAACAAAAACCTTTGAATTCACTACTACAGGGCGCGGCCGAAAGGATTTTTACACCACTCGTAACTTCATCACCACTCTTCCCAACAGGTTGAAACAAATCACAGGCCGACTCAAACAATCCTATTACCACTTGTCTGGGATCAACTGGGACAAAATCACTTTTACTTTCACCCTTTTTGTTTTCTTCCTCGTCACGGTTTAAACACACGTTATCACTGAGAGGAGGAGTTGCCTCGAAAGTGAAATTATATGCTTGCTTTACACTAATTACAGAAGGAATGATTGTTTCTTGTTCTACTGCCTGACCTTCGATGTTGACTTCGTCTAGATTACCTGTGCACTGTGAATACGCCTGCGCTACTTGAGGATCCTTTCGCTACTTATAACTGAATCAGCTGCGCGTTCAGGATTGCCAACCCTAGTAGCTGGTTATGATGTCAAAGAACTTCGAGATTCTTTTACTGAGGAATTAATTCTGCAAACCGAAAAAAACTCCAAACATACGGAGTGGATTGTTTTGTCTTCATAACCAGCTACTAATTCTACGAGAATACTAGTCTATATATGCAGAGAATTGACCCTGAAATAATAGATGGCATACCCGGCGAGCAACTGGAAAATCACGGTGGTTGTCAATTTTTCTGTGTTCATTTTTATATTGATCTAGCACAAGGTTCATGTGAAAACGGCAATAATATCAATTTGCTAATTTATTAAACTAAACGTGTGCAACAGTTTGTAGAATTCCGTTTCAAATTTGGAAAAGGCTGCTATGCAGGCACACAGTGAATATGGTCAACAAAGTTTCATTTTCATTTTAGGTCGTGAACTTCAAAATGTGGTGTTCATAGAGAACAGTATTCCCCTTATTCCGTTTATTCATATCACCTCATGTTTACGCATTTTTAGTATAACTTTCATATCTCGTAAAATGCACATTCCTTCGGTTTGTTCACCTTCTAATTTAGAAAGATTACTAGATGTACAGACATGATGGACTCTGGTATACGTTGCTTTTGTGAGTTGGAAGTTGTGAACAATGAAATATAGTATATACATTCTAACATCCTTAAAGCTCTCATATCAGTATTGTGTTGTCAGGACCATGCTTCAGAGAGACTAGTAGATACTCTTATACCTTGTCTCTTATAAGGAATATGGAATAGAATTTGAATTTTGATATGCCGATTAGAAATCCAGTTTTCAACGTTTAATATATGGTTGAGGCGCTTATTTCTAACCGTTAGCGACAGCACGATATGTTGATCTCTTTTCATAACTAAGAACGGCACAATCTACAGCGCAGCGGCTAGTTTCGAAGGGAGCATATCGGCAGAATCGTTTCAGTTTCATTTGGATCGAAGGAAGTGTAATACGTCTTGTATGATATAAAAGAAAAATGTAATATATTGCTGGGAAAACAAAGCGACGTATCTCATTTTTCTTAACTTTTAAGGAAGAGTTTAAATTTTAACGAAAATTCACAACATAGTTGTATGGTAACATTTAAATTTTGTATATCCCAGAAACTATTGGTCATTTCTCCACGTTCCAGATATTCTTATGAGGAACATACATATAGCCACAACTCAATTTTGTAATTTTTTAGATACTCCACTTTGTTTTCACAGTGACGTATACTTGCAGAAAGAAGTGTTATTTGTAAGCGGATCACGATTAAAAGGATCTTTATCACTTAAACTGTTCCAGCATTTACAGACAGATTAACAAGGTCTTAGTTTAACTTTGTAACCGTAGTTTCTAAAACAGATATAAACTCTTCGTTCGAAATTTCGTTTTTATTTTTTTATCCAATTAAAACCGCACAGGCCTCTTTGAGTATAAAATTCCGTATGATCATGAGATATTAGTGGCATAATCAGAATTTGCAATACGTGCTAGGTGCTCAAATTGAGTTTTTGGTGTCATTCGATTGAGAAACATACGCCCCTTCTTTTGCAATCACAGCTATGTGCAAATTATTTCATCCAATGGTTTAAAATGTGAAAAACGATATCTGCTATATCTTGGTTTTGTACTTCCCTTTACGAAAAATAAGACTTTCAATCATTTTTCCTGGTAAAATTAGCTGCCTGTACTTGCTAATAGATATTCCAATTACTCGCGGCAATTACAATTCATTAATATAGATATAAGTAAACATAACAGGTAAGTTTAGAAACACGTTTTATTGCTTTCTTGAAAATGTTGTTAAAATACCCATAGCAGGTATTGCAAATCCAGTGACGATATTCAAACTGTAATTTAAGTATTAATCAGACAATCAACGTATTTAAAATTACTGCACATAAAATTTTATATATTGTTTAATATCTATCACTCAAGTTAAAATAATATGAAAATAATAAACCTTTCATTACAATCGTGCTTTTTTCATAGTATTTTCTTATCTTCTATCTCTCGAAAAACAAAGATGATAACCCAAAGTAAAAAGGGTTTTAAAGTCCAGTGTCCCATTCGTGTTACATTACTTTTTGCGTTCGTCCTACATGTGTCGTTGTAATGTAATATGAATTATGGGACATAAAAAGAAGGAAAAAAGATGTTAAAGCAAAGTTTTATTGTTAATAGAATAGAAAATAATATATTTAATTGCATCAAGTGCTGCTAAATATATTCACTGTTCCTGAATGTGCAAAATATCATTATTATGCGTTCTCTGAAACTACCCATGGCGGAAGTCAAAATACAATAGCGTATTAGGTAGGTCCCACCATCCATCCTAATATACTCCAAGTTAATATCATTGTTGGTAACTCATTCAATAAATCGGTACGTGAAGACGTCCTTGTGAAGTTTAAATTATCGTCTGGCTGTTTACATGGAAAATGGCATGTTCTTTCAAAATAATAAAAACATCTAATATTTCTATATGATTGCATTTTGAAAAAGATTCGATACACGTCTAAATGTAACGCTTGCGAAATGATAAATCAGTTTTAGTATTGCAAAATCATATATTCTATCTACTATGAATTTATATTGAATTAATAGTTCTAGGATGTAAATATATACCTTTCATTCACTCATTTCAAATTCACCTTTAGGAATTTTCCAAATAATTACATTAAAACATATATTTATTTGACTCAGTCAGCTTTGTTAATTAAATTTTGTTTCTTTTCAAACTTTCAACTCAGATCTAATTGATACTGGTGGGATAATTGGTGGAATGAAGAAAGTGGGATAAAAACGGAAGAACCCGGGAAAACCGAAACACACGATGTTTGTGCACCACTAAGTTCACAGAGTACGAGCGACGAAAAAAATCTATGATCCTGCACACCGCATTCTTCCACTGAACCTCTATCCCCGACATAGTCACAGATGAAAAAATTGGCATAGTGACCACACGTTATGGGGACATGATTTTAGGCTGCATGAACCTGAAATGATGTGTTGGATATACACAGTAAAATATTATTACAAATGGACGGTTGCTCATGTCCATGAGTTTGATTTTAATTTTTCAGTTGTCAAAGTAAAGGAGTTCAAATCGCTTCCAAGAACGTTTCAAGGAAAACCAACTTCCCTTGATAGAGATCAACCACGAAATGTATCAACAACAGCTTTTCAAATTGGATCCTCTCAATGGCTTTCGTTGTTCGGAAAAGTTTAAGTATTGACGAAGCAATAGCTGGCACACATCGTATGTTTACATATTCGTTGAAACAAACACACCATTGGCAAGTTTCTTTAGCAATTATCTACATCGTTTTGAAATACGAATTTTGGTATCCTTTAGATTCAATTCTACTACAAATCAGAATGGCTCAATTAATGTTTACGATACAATGTACATAGAAGATATAGTTTTGAATACTGTTTTCGAGTGCAAAATAATACTAAATTATTTCGTACATTACATGCTCCGTTAACAGTTTATTTAGTGCATTTCTCCATTGTTCTTTGGCATTTGATAAAAGATAATTCCATTTGATTTCCGGATCTTCTATTAATTTTATTTTCACTCATTGGAGACAAAAAATAGAACCTTACAACCTCCTCGTATAACAAAGACTCACACAGAATTTTATTGATTCACGACTATTTCTGCACATATAATTTAAAGACAATACAATATCCACAGGGTGGTTGAGGACATAAGCAATGTTAAATATATTTTGTTGTAGTAAGTTACAACAGTTCTAAATACAAACAAAAAGCATCGCTTCATCTAGTAAGGAACGACCTAAGCTTCTGAGTTATCGTGGTGTCTGCTTCTTCCAGTGTTTTACGTATTAAAAACAACAACATCCCTCTTTCTTAAATAATTTTATTTTCCTTGTAGTTACTGTGCATGTCACAGTGTTCTACGCTAGCTGTATGCTTTATAAAAAATATTTTCTCCTTGGAACCAAAGAACAAATACAGTCTTCATTGTCCGAGGGTCATGACTTAGTGTTATGTGATTGGTTGAGCATGCCAATTTGGTCTTGCAATAGCAGCATTTCTTCCCAAAATGAACAGAGGCGTATGGGCGAACAAACGTCTCTGTTATATTTCGCGCGTGTTGAGAAGAAATGGCAAAGAAGTTGAATCTGGTTCGCAGTGTGGTGTGACGTGCTATGATGAAACATAGATTTTTGTCCCGTAAGTTCAACACAATGTGTTCACACCACATAGATTTTTGTCCCGTAAGTTCAACATGCGTTCACTCACGGGAAGTGTATGTACCATAGACCTTTGTTCCACAGTTTTCTAAGTACATTTCCCTCCAGAAATTTCTAAATATCGACGCAATTCGTTGCAATATGCTCAACCCAAGTGCAAATATTTATCATACACACATCAGAGACATTTCGTTCATAAATAACTACATACACACAAAAATGCCACATAAACGTTTGTTCGCGCATAGTTCTCCATTCAAAGAACTTCTTTCGTACAGAGCACGTGCTGGCGTTTAGATCCTTCGGGCCCAACGATACACTCTTGATTACCACTTGCTGATGGACCGACAGTTTCCAAAAATGTTGTTTAAAACTGGGATATGGAAAAGTTTTTTTTTCTTACATAGAATACGTGATTTTAAACGTGTAGTACTCAATTAACTATTCCCACCTTTGCCTACTTCTAGGCCCAAACATGGCAATTTATTAGGAGAGCCCTCTCCACTATGACTCAATGGGAATGATGGAGAGCCCTCTCCACTATGGCTCAATGGGAATGATGCAAGTAACAGAGACAACATCATCGCTACAGAGAGATAGTCAAGTGAATACCACGCGACCATATCTAGGGTAATCTCACATACCCACATCGGTCTCAACTCCGACTGTACAAATTTAGCACGTACGAAATAACTTCAAGAACTGACAAGTAGATATACTGATGGTGCGGAAAATAATTGTATTTCTCTTCCGTCATGATCAATATGTCCAAATATGAGCGCATTCAAATTTTGGCAAGTGGAGCGCAATTTATTTGGGAGATTTCGATGATACAAAAGCCTACTTATGTCTGTGGAGAATGATCAGAAACTGTTTGAATAACAATATTCTTTTTATTGCTGAAAGTAATGGAAGGCAAAAACACAATAATGGGTACTCAGTGGAAAGCGCTACCGGTTGGAAGATATGTCTTGCAGTTCGCCATATCGAATTTCGATTGATTCTCTTAAATGAGAGGGCGTCGTGTAATATGTCGTTCTGAACTAGAATTTCATGGGAAATGCGTTTCTGAAGTCCGTTTTGCAATAAATATATTATTGTGAGAGATAAGGTCATATGACACTAGTATGGGTTAATGATGTACAAGCCTGAAAACATTAATTTCATTTTTAAGTATAAAAGGAATTGAAACCCAAACCCATACAAATTGTTCCTAGGTATAGTGCTCAATTGCTATGGATTTATAATCATTTGAGTTTCATTTCTTTCATTGTTTCAAAACGAAACGGGCTATTGTATCATTGCCTCATAGTAGTGTCACACAACCGTATCTGTCTCAATAATAAATTTACAGGAAAACTAACTTCAGAAACGTACTTCCCGCAATATGGTAGCCTAATGTGTTATATCACATGACCCCCTTCCCATTTAATAAAATCAATCAAAACTCAATAGTGCGGACTTGAAGATAACGGCCATGAAGAACGTACCCTCCAATGAGTAGCGCCTTTCACCCAATATCCAGTATTTGCTTTCCATTTCTTTCATAAGTTTGAAAGAACAAGGGCATTTCCATACTTTTTGACCGCTCTCCACATAGGAGAACCTAACTTTTATATGACATACTAATAATAATCAAAGAAGAAATATAATTATTTTCTGACTCATCAGTATGTTTGCTAGTGAGTGAAAAACTTAGCATTCTCCTCCCCATCAGCCTAAACCTAGAGCTCGAGGAAATCGTCATAAAATGAGAATAGGGTCGAGATGAGAAACGCGGACGTATTCTCAAATCCATTAACGAACATAAATACATGCCCACTGCTAAGAAACAACAGAATTTCGCATTTGCTCTCATCAACAAGTCTTATAGTGAATATTTTCAATTTGTAACATTTTTTTAAGGATTGCCGTTACCTTCACGGAATAAAGACACTTCGCCAAGATCACTATATTTCTGAAACGAAAAATAAGAAATCAATACAAAGCGAACGAAACATGAAAATCAACTTAAAATTGTCTCTCCAAAGCTGTCATTAAGTAGACCACCTCCGGAATAAAGTGAAACTTCTTCTGCAGTTCCCATGAAAACAGTCATACAATATCTCAGAGAGTCCTAACCATGTTTGACAATACACACGAAGCCGCCTATAAATAGATTTTAATAACTGTTATTTTGTACGGCTGATAATTGAGCACATTTAAAGTCTTTCTTTTCTCAACGTGGCAGTAATCAACTTTATGTAGAGAGATCAACGCTGGTCTCTCCAGTTCCAACGTTACTTGTATCGGTTTCCTTGTATCGTTGTCGTTTTGTATGGTAGAAAAAGGTAATTTTAAATTACGTAACAAATAAAAGATCGTATATTAATAAATGTGTGATTAGCGGGTAAAGCTGAGTGACTGGTATATAAACCGTAGACATTTCATGAAAATGTCTGCATACAAACAATTATTGGAATATGTAATGAAAAGAATAGGAGAAACTGGACAAATACATCAGCATTTGCGGAAATTTCCAGTCGAAATGTTAGAGTTGAAAATGAAATAAAAAAAGTGACAGAATCCCTTTTCATCAATTTAGAAACTGCGGCCAATGATAGCAACTAATATTGTTGACAAATTAAAATTTAAGAGAAACTAAATAAAAACATAGAATGGTCTATATGTGGTATATGCATATGTTAACGGGTGGCAGAAAAACTTACTCTTCCTTATCCAGTGCAGTTTGGGATGAATCCCAGAAATACGCTCTTAAATACAAACTGAATATCATACTCAGCTACTTCTACAGTGAAGGATTTGAAATCCTAAAATGTTTAGGCTATGCGCTGTTAATCCAAGCAAATAAATCCTTACTTTTATCGATTCTCAATCAGTAATACAAGCCATTACTTGATCATACAAAAACATATCTTTCTTATCTGCTTATAAGCTTTTTCTTAATTAAATCCCCTCACGGCATTCATAAATATTACGCCGACCTCTACGCACGTGAAAGTCACGATCTCCCTATTATTACTAAATCTAGAATCTACTACCTAGATTTTCTGGCCAGATGCAAGAAACAAAATAAAGATATATGAAAAACACATCTTAACGAAGGAGAAATACAAGTTTGTACCGAAACATTATGTCGATATTACAACGAAAAAGCCACAACTCCTTGGTTTCAGGGAATGAACTCTCCGCGTAGATTTATACTAACAATTGTAAGAGATCGCACCAACAATACGCAACTAAACGCTCAACTAACGCGAATGAAAATAAAGAATGAGTCAAAATGTGAAAGTGGATATGAGACACAAGATTTTACTAGTCTTCTAACAGAATGTCCGAAATTCAGGAATACCAGAACCATCCTATTAAAGGCTCTAGACAAAACTCAAACCCCGAAAAAAAATTCGTTTCAACTACTACTCTTTCAACCTTCCCTCCACTTCCACCTACGTAATTTTCAACTTCTTCAGAAACACCAGCAAACAAATATGATCTCACTAGAAATGCCGTCCTTATTTCACACGATCACAACCTTCGCTCTCTTTCAGCCTTCTTCCCTTTTCTCACCGCATCACCTCTTTGCAACACCTCCCTCCCATCCTCAACTTCCAATCTTCTTCCTTTCTTTCATATCTCCGCTCCCTGATAATAAGGACACGTCCTCGAAATATTATTGTGAATGTGCAAGCTAACGTAACCACGTCGATAACAGCGAAAGCTCATATCATATTAAGTGCAGTGAAGTACAGCGCTGAATCAAGAAGACTCCTTGCTTCCTTCTCCGCAACCTTGGATACTTCGTTTTACAACTTAATGAAGAGAATAGCTAAAGGCCTACTTAAGCCTGCATTGATATCAGAAAAGAATAGAATGCATTATGTTAAATGCATAATAGGCAAAGAATCTAGATTTGGCAATTAATACGTTATTGAAGATAGCTTTGGTAACATACATTGTATAAAACTTTCAGCAGTGTATGTGAATGTGCTTAATTTATATTAATTGGATATAACCGAAAAATTAAGCTGTCAATAATGGATGAAATAATCAGACATTATTCTGTCATGAAAATGGAAGATATTTTAAAGCAACATATAATAAATCAATGTTTCATACCAAGAAAATATGTCTTAAATGTGTTATAAGTGATCATAATTTAAGCTATTCTTTAGATAGTCTCTATCTAAGTTAGGTTTGGTGACGAACACAAACCATATATATATAAAGACAGTCAGGTAAAGTAAAATATTTAAAATCTTAACCTTAGATGTGTCTTTAAAACTGTGCAAACTGTATTAACTTCAATAGCACCAGAACTCTTCGCTAAAGTGAAGAAGTTAATAAGACCTAAGGATGTATATAAATTAAAATTTATGGAAGTAGAAGAGGTTTTGTTTAATCACTACACAAAGAAAAGTATTGTAACTACCGAAAGGTATTCCTTCCACAGACTGCTTAAACAAGTATCACAACCGATTTCAGAATATGTCAATCAATTAAGACAGCAAGCTGTAAAATTCAAATTTTGCAATTTTGGTAAGATTTAGCATGAAAAAATCAACTTGTACTTGGAGTGAGTAATACCAGGCTCGGGAGAAGATTACTTCAAAAGAACGAGTTAACATTGATCAAGCCGCTATCAACTCAATTAGAAACAATTGAAAGAGATCCTCTATTATTAACAAATGCACATAGATGCTCTTCTATCAATACAACGAACATCAATTCAATGAAATTCTATTGACCATATAAAATACTAAATATTCAGAAAATACAATGTACAGCTTGCATTTTTCGGCACGTATTAAACAAATATCCAGCATACGGTAAGGAGTTTGTTTTCTTTAAAACGAAAAATCAGTACCAATCTCAATGCTATGTTCGAGAAAAGCAGGAATTTTCAAATAAAGTGCATAATGTAGATGAGTCTGCTACGTCACAGACAAGTCCAACAAATGGAACAGAATCATAAGTAGGAATATCTATAGACGATATATGAATAGGTAATGTGATATCCGTAAGTGGATTCTAAGACGAGCAACCACCTATCGTTTTTAAATTACATTTATGTGCGAAAAACCTAGATTCACTTTTGGATTCTGGAGCTAATGCTAATCTTATTGATATCAATACTATAAGAACTTGTGATATAAATGTGCAGAAATCACCACCTAACACCTTTGTGAGGACAATATTACAGGTGCCAGATTACCAATTATATGTAAAGTCCAAGTACTATGCGTATATTACCGAGCTACCGTAGCTCAGTAGTAGAGTGGCGTAGCATTCGGGAAGTCGTGGGTTCCATCCCAGCGGCAGACCATCCTAACTGAGGTTTTTCAGCGTTTTCCTCAGTCACACCAGGCAGATGCTGGGATGGCACCTTCCTGAATCCTTTACCCTTCCCTATCCCGGTATGAACCTTAGATGTCTAAAGGCCACGAATAAAATTCAATAATTCAGCATACGTATATATGAATAACATTAACATTTAATATTTCTGGTATCCTCTTATTCATTGCCATCTACTTAATATTAGACAAACCAGGTTTAAGGAAGCTATTTCCAGGTTGAACAGAAAGACTTATTTCATATGATAAGATCTATGAGAAATCAGATATATAGATACATAGTAAGCCAGTCATACAAGAACAATCTTTAAATAATATCCAGAAACTAGCCATGCACAACGAAAATAAATATATTTGATAAGACAAGTGGAAGATTTGATCGTAACGTTAAACTTACTGAAACAAGATATTCAATATCGGATGCAGAAAGGTACTATTAAAGAACTAAAAGCAAACACAGAAGAGACTGAAAAGCCGAGGATAAAGGAAGAAGATTTTCTGCAACCTACACTAGCAATGGATGAAAAGAAGAAGAGAAATAACCTATGCAACCAAATTTAATTCAATTTAATGATGAAAAGATTTAAGGATTCTAGAATTAAAAATGAAAAGAAGGTAAAGGAAGAAGATAATTCACTTTTTGATAGTTCCAATATAGAACAGAATTTTACAGATGAATTGGAAGAAGACGAAAATGTAAATGACATTTTGCTGAATATATTTTTTTTTTTTCAGAAAGATGACCTAAAATGAGAATTATGGGTATTTTCACATTGGGCAATGTGACAAGGAAATATGTTTATACATAAAAGGTGTTAGAGAATACTGACTAATATGTATCGGAACATTGTCTGATTAAAGTACACTAACATAAGTTACTCAATACTATGTGTCCGGTTATTTGCTAAAATGTACTCTCAAAACGGATTTTTTATTTTTATGTATTGAATGAGATGCGGTTTATGAAATGAGTTGCTCATTTCATTGTTATTTCTCAGTAATAAAATGAAAAAAATCTCTTGAAGACGAATCATTTTTTAAAATTAAAATTTTTTAGTTTTGATCTTAGTTTAAAAGAAACATAATTGTTAATTAAGAAAACATACGAATTATGAGTTCTATAATCCTTCTGTAACAACATAAATGATCATTTGTATACAGCTTCAAGTTCATGTGAGAATGGATGTAGAGTAAACCATGCGTACTGAACAAATTACGCAGTTGTCCGATAGATAGAACGATCTTCAGCAGAATTCAACGTGACTACAAGTATTGGAAAACAGATTTTGTGTGTTAAATTGAAATAACATTAAGAAGATAATGTTTGAGGACAATCCTACATGAAGAGATTCAATGTTAATTACTTTCAAAGCAGATAGGGTGCAATAAGTTAATGTACCGACCTTATAGTATTTCGAGAGATGGTGCAATCAACAAAGGAAGTTGAATTAAGAACCTCGGTTTTTTAATATCCTGATTTGGTATTCAAGTAGCTCGGAAGTCACAAATCTTTCCAGTGGCTGGTTAAAAGCGCCTGAGATTGAACTTTCCGCAGCTCCAACGAACACATTAATCGCTTGCAGGAGCTTACTCTGCGTACATCGTATGATAGTAAATTGCTCAAAGAGGAATAGTACCGACAGAAGTGGAAAGTACCTTTAGCCCGAAGTTAAAGTTAGGTTTCACGATGTGAACCAGCGTCCGAAAGAGAGGAATCATTACGAATTTTGAACTTCTTTTAAGGCCTTTGCGCAACTATATCTCAGGCCGTATGGATGATGATCGGATGAATTGGTGGAATGAAGAAAGTGGGAGGAAATGGGAGCACCCCGAGAAAACCCACGCACACGGTGTTTGTCCACCTCAAAGACAACATGGCATAAGCAGGGATCGATCCGACGAACCGTAGCACCAGAGGTGAGCGCTCTACCAACTGAGCCACCATGGCCCCGGAATCATTACGACTCAGTTGAATTTGTAAGCCAGGCAAGCAGGATCCTAATCGTCTATTTCCGCATTTGAATGCGTGATAGAAGGACGGATAGGGAATACGAGCAACATCTAAAGGAACATATAATAAACCAACATTTCATAATATGGAAATATGTCTTAAATATATGTTATAAGTGATCATAGATTTAGGTTCTTTTTTTAGATACTCTCTATCTAGCAAGTGAATGTTTTTGATCGAACAAAAATTCTGGGGTGAAAATATATTTTTTCTTGAAGAATGTGATACGCTGAGATCAGAAAGGACGATCATCTATCTGTGAATTGCTATCTTCCTCCACAAACTTACGAACAACTACTCGAATATTGTGTAGTACAAAAGACAGGAAACAACCTTGTAAAACGTAAACTCGTCAAGGGTGTGAGACAAGAAATTGAAGAAAGAAAGAACGTGGATGCTGTTCTATAAGATGCAAGATATGAGAATCATGGCACCCATCTTGGAATTTGGCTCGATTATTTTTAATGGAAAGTGGCTAGCTTCTTTGAATTCAAATCTAAATCCAGTTTTTATCCACCTGAGGAAATAGGTATCTTCAAATGAATATGTTATTGTAGAAAGGGACCTGAGTCACTTTTTTTTGGTGGTTTTGAGTTATTGCTTGTTTCAGGCTCTCTGGGTGTAGACGAATATTTTCATCACAAATAATCCTGATCCAACCAACAGAACAGTAGCACGGCAGTCCAAAAACTATACTTCATATCCCTACCGTGTTAGAGAAGATCGTTTTTGTCGTTTTTCTCGAAACTTCCTAAATGTCACTCGGTTCCCTTTTTACAATAACATATTCCAATTTGGTATTTTACGTTCTACAACACGTACTCAAAGCTGTATACATTGGCATGACGACAAAATTTTGTTACATATTTTGATAACTTTACAAAAATTAAAAACTTCATTGATGCAGATGTATGGAACAGTGACCAGAGTCAGATTATTTACGAAATGACATCTGCAAGATCGTTGACTAAATCATGAGAGAAAGATGCACTAGAAATCTTCCAGTTTGTTCCCTGAACAATGCATAATTATAAATACTATTGATGTTCTACTTTCAAAAGCAGGTAAGAAAAAACATACACCCTCCATTCCAAAAGAAACCGAACTTTTTAAAAAAACAAAAAAACAATGTACATTTTGGAACAAATCATTTTTATTAATCAATGTATTCCCCTTCTGCATCGATACACATATTTGCACGCTCCAACAAGTTGTCAAACGACTTCTCCATGTCCTTTATTGGAATGGTCTTTAGGACGGCGGTCGTCGCCTTCTCAATGGCTTCAATCGATGCGTGCCACTTTCCTTTCATCGCCAAATGCAGTTTCGGGAACAGATAGAAATCGCACGGAGCGAGATCTGGTGAATAGGGCGGATGATGCAAACGAATAATGTGATTTTTGACCAAAAATTCAGTTACAAGTCGCGAACGATGTGATGGTGCATTATCGTCCAACTGCCGATTTCTCGATATTCGGGCCGAATACGACGAATTCTTGCCAGCAAACGCTTCATGACGCCCAAGTAAAACTCTCCAGTGACTGTCTGGCCGGGCTGAACAAATTCTTTGTGGATAATTCCTTTTGAATCGTAAAAACAAATCAGCATCACCTTAACTTTTGACTTCACCAAGCGACTTTTTTTGGGTGGTCCTTCATCCGGCGCTCTCCATTCAGCACTTTGCCGCTTTGTTTCGGGCTCATATTCAAAACACCACGTCTCGTCACCAGTTACAATCGATTTCAAGAAGTTTCGATCCTGCCGAGCACTTTTAACAATGTCTTTGCAATGCGCAATTCGATCAACTTTTTGGTCTTCGGTGAGTTTGTGTGGTACAAACCGCGAATTAACCTTCTTAAGGCCCAAACCTTCGGTCAAAATGCGGTATGCGGTTGTTTGAGGAATACCTAATTCCATTTCAATAACTTTCACCGACGCTTTTTTGTTATGTTTGATGAATTGACGCACTTTTTCGATGTTTTCTTCCGATAATCCGGTTCTGGGACGGCCTGATCTTTCGTCATCATCCAGCGTCTCTCTACCCGATTTGTATCGCCTGAACCACTCGTAAACTTGCGTACGGGATAGACACTCATCACCATATGCATTTTGTAGCATTTGGTGCGTTTCAGTAAAAGGTTTACCCAGTTTAACACAAAACTCAATTGCAGCTCGTTGTTTGAAACTCATTTTCCGACCGATGTACACAACACACTGACAGTTGAAACGCAATAACTTTGTTGCCGTGCATCCAAATGTCATGACATTTATACCAGTTGTCAATGAGGGACTACGCCATCTACCGGTAAAATATTACAACAGATGGCACTAGTGGTACTATTTGTTTTCAAAAGTTCGGTTTCTTTCGGAATGGAGGGTGTATATCTGCTTTCAAGAGAAAAATGGTACATATGGTCCCACCTTTAGAAGACAAATTACCCCAAAATTTCTTCTGTATGTTGAAGTTAGTGCAAGTTGAAAAATTACTAAAGTTAATTATGCAAACTTTTTTCAATACGTGTTTGCAGAATATATTCATCATAGATCTATGCTTCTTATTAATAATTAGGGTGGTCGCAAATACGACTCCCCTTTAGCTACAGTGCTACCTGACGCAAATATCACAATCAAACTAATTCCTCCTATAACAACAAAATACGTTCAACCACTGGAAGTGTTATTTCTTTCGCGAGCTGAAGATTTGAGAAGAATTCACGATTTTGTGAGATGTAGATTCGAAACTTCTCAAACAAAACTTCATGACCGAGTGTTCATAATGGAAATATTTTCCGTTCTGTACATTCCACTTGATGTGAAATTATTTCAATGTTAATTTATGGATTGAGAAAATCAGGTTTCAGCTGAAATACCTACTTTCATAATGTTATAGAACAAGTTTTTGATACTCGCTTGCAGTCGTGTGATTTTAATGCATGCGAAGAATTCGCATTTCTAAAATTTAGCTATTATTTGCTTCTCTGTTTTAATCATTTCATAGATGATCCACACTATCACTTTTAAACAAACACTGTTTTTATCAAATACCTCTTTTGTTCACCAAATATCACGCTTTTTAATTTAAAATCTTGAACTCATTAGCAAGACAGTGATAAATCAACGACCTACACAATCGTGAAACATCAATGCGCTACACCATCTCCAGCAACCGATTCAAGCATGCCTCCGCCGCTGTTGAACCCAATATGTTTCGTACGGTCCATAACGATTTGACAAAAATACTGGGTTTGTGTGTCCGCTCAAATGTACATCACCTTACGCACATGTTGTAGGACGTAAAATCCCAATATTCAGTTAACGTATCTTCTAAAGAAATAATGGTAGATAAGAACTAACATCAGATTTCAGGATGCCAGCAAATGCCAACATTGCAGCTTTCATGATAGCTGCCATGAATCTCAACTCTCGCATTCGGCAGCGCAGCCTCCACGTTACTTCTATTCAATATCTTGTCTCACTCCCTTGACGCGTTTACGACTTACAAGGTTGTTCCCAGTCTTTTGTACTATACTGTATTCGAGTAGTCATTGGACAGTTTTGGGAGGAAGATAGCAATTCACAGATAGATGATCGTCCTTTGTGATCTCAGCGTATCACATTCTTTACAATAAACATTTTTTCGCACCAGAAACTTTGTTCGAGCAAGAAACATTCCCTTATAAGTTAGGTTTGGTGACGAACACAAACTATAAAGATAAAGACTCGGCTACCATCAGGTAAACTGATATCTTTAAAATCTTAAAGTTAGTGTTTGTATGTGTTTTTAAAGAAACTAACGTAAATAACTAAATGCTGGAAAAAATAGAAACTGGGTCACAAGATCTCCATCATTTACTACAAATGTGAGAGGAAATATATGAATGAAAGTCACGAACAGAAAACATAAAATATTATTAATAAATGAAACCAGAAACGTGTGAGAATAGATTGAGAAGGTTAAACCTAATTTGTGACACATTTTCATTTATTATAACGTCAAAAATATTTATAATTACAAGGATGGTATATTGTAAGCGTAAGATAAGCAATACATTTTCAGTGATAATGTCCTGTTCTTTGTTAAAACAGTTTCTTTCTTTTTTTTTTCAGCTGTGCCCGAAAATTTGTATCCAGAACTAGGAGATTTTTTTGAAGGAGACATTATACTGCCAAAGAAGGGCAAGGGCGGAATCATACTCGAAGACGCGCAGTGGCCCAATGCTACAATTCCTTTTGAAATCAGTAAAGATTACAGTAAGTTCCTTATTTATTCCTTAAAATTAACGATGTTCACAATGACATTACTGCCATGTACAGAACGTAACTGGATACTCATGTAATACTTGCTCTAAAGGGCTCTATGAGCATAATATCATATTTATACATGAGCACCCGACGCACGTATAACGCATATGCATAAAACAAACGAGAGGATTTCTATAGGAATGCATAATAAGTTTACTGTTGAATTTAGACAAAAAAGGAGTATACCGGAAGAATACCATTCTACTGAATAGTACCTTAATTTAAACACATACTTATTCTAAATTGTACAACATCGAAGTACTCTTACATTAATATCAAAGCAGAGAGAACACACAAATATATCATAATACATAAAGACCTCAACTAACCTGAGTTTACTTGATAGATGGTAATAACATGTTGTTATTATTTGAGCACGCCTCGTATATCTTATTAATGTTCAAGTCCAAGAGATGTAACCTGAAGATACTTTCACGGATAGTACAGAATGTTCGTATTCACTGAATATTAATATCTTAAGTGTGATTATAAAGTTCCATGTTCACTACTGTCCGATTGAATAATTCTTAGTCTTTTAAATTGGTAAAGTCCGAAATGCTCTTTTAGAGATACGGTCTTAAATTAAACTGATGCCGAACCAAAGACTCTGAAGATAGACCGAAACTGATACAACTTCGTGTAAAGACTGGATAAGAATACCTAAAGAAATCTTGAAGGATGTGCTTTTATTATTTCTTCATTTTTGATGGTCACACTCCGTTCCCATCATCACAACTCGTGTGTTGTTGTCCAGGATCAGGGGGAAAGGAATAGATGATGGGTTCTCAACGTAAGGTACAATATATTTAAGTAATTTTCCCTAAAGCATCTTTGGGTTTGAGACTTCCACATTACACATTAATTGTTTTTCTCTAAAACCTAATTTTTAATCACGTCTCGTGAATACCTTTCTTGGAAGATACATCTGCTGTTCGTTAGGCAAACTGATGTATTTTCAATAACAACTATTTTCCATTCTTGCTCTTCTCAGGATTGAATGGAAACAAACAATTCAACAACATTTTGCTAAAATAAATTTTCCCTGACATACTGACCTATTATTATTGTTACTCTCTCCTCTGAGAATTTATAAGAACACCTGGTCTCAACACTGATTTGGAATACTTCTTAAATTACATACTTAACCTTGTCCAACGTTATATTTCCTGCAACTCATTTATACAACTTCAATATTTTTTTACATTTTAAGATCTTTTCGTTCTACACTATAAAATATATTTTGAAGATTTTCATACCGTTATTCACTAACGCTATTAGATCTCACTTAGCCAACAAAAAATTTGATTTAGTTGGCTGCAATGCGATAACTGAATACAATTTATTGCCATGAGCGAAAAAAATATTTTAAACCTAATACAAAATATGAAAAATATGAAAAATACGTATATGTGAATGAATACAATGCAAAATATTGAAAATAATAAGATTACAAATATATTGAAATATCTGCATAACTTCACTGAAAGTAAAGTTCATATAAGTTTATTGTGAAACAAAATGTTCTTTCAATGAATTTGTTGATATCTCAAGTTCTGTTCATTTTGCAGAAAATAACAGAAAAATATAAAATAAAATATAATTTGCAAAATTATTTGTCCTTGAAAATTGGTTATTCATATGGTAGTTCGTATATTTGAATATAATTATACACATATGCAAATGTCAGAGTCAATTATCTAATACGCAAAACACTTGAAAATCTGAACGCTCCATCACTTTTGTAAACAATGTGTTCTTCCACTAATCCACTATTTTGTTAAGTTTCGGGAGGGAATGTAGTTCTATTCCAGTCTTATTTCTGGATAATATGAGTATCATACTTGTTGCAGTGACCTGAACCTGTGGTCTAATGTTTGTCACTAACACTACTGATAAGCTCACATGTGTAATATTAATAGAGTTGTATATTGATTTAAACTTCCATGAAACTTAGGGGTGAAAACGGAATTCAGTTAGATGATAAAGTAGCTTTCCATTTCTCTCGTAACAATGTTGTAAACTGTAACTGTTTTTACTGCAAACTATGGTTACCACTTTAATGCTCGGAATTTAAAATACAAAATCTGATAAAGTCCTGTTTCACGTTTGTGAATTGTGCTCATTGTAACTGTGCTTTACAAAAGCTAAAGTATATGTACAGGGTTTCTCACCTAACGCTGCGACCGCAATTAGATTCGAAATGAAACAAAATGTGACAAAGTTGGCTACGTAGGAATGTAGCCTTCTCGGGGCTGACAAAACTCCGTAAAAGGCAAGGGGTGCCCCATCACAGGGACAAGGTGGTCAACTGCAAAATTTCAAATGGCAACATGGGTCGAGTGACACCTCGTTCGATAGATCTTAGAAAATGACACAATGTTCCGCAAAAACATTTTGTATACGGGTCACCGTTTTCAAAATGGCCGCCGGAATTTGTGTCTGTTGCAGAGAAATTTGCATTGTTCGTAGTATGAAAACACTTGGAGTGCAATGAATGGAACAAAACGTAGAGGTCCAAATGGCAGTAGGACACATCGATTGGTGTTTGTCTGGGGTCCCAAGGTGCCCCTATCACAGGGCCCCGGGGATCAGCTGCAAAATTTCAAATGGCAACATGGGTCGAGTTACACTTCGTTCGATAGATCTTGAAAAATGACACAATGTTCCGCAAAAACATTTTGTATACGGGTCACCGTTTTCAAAATGGCTGCCAAAAATTGATGTTGTTTCGAGCGATCGGAAAACTATGCGTACCGGTACAAGGAGTGAGAACGGACGTGGTTGTACGTCCCAAACACAACCAGTAGTGGCCTATAGCCGACAGAAGCTCCATGTTTGTACATGAGAGCCAGCACGAAGAAGGCACACACAAAGAAGAAGTAATATCTTACCTGAAGAAACCGCTTCACTTCAGCAGATGTTCGATGTGCCCACCGTTGGTATCAATACACTTTTGGAGACGGCGAACAAGAGAGCGTTGAACAGATTGTAATGTTTCTACAGATATCGCCGCACATGCCGCTGTAATACGTTCTTGCATATTCTCGCTTGTCGTTGGGGGTTCCTGATATACTCTATCTTTCACTGCGCCCCAGAGAAAGAAGTTCAACGGCTACAAGTCGGGTGACCGAGCTGGCCATTGCCCAGGACCTCTTCGTCCTATCCACTTGTTGGGAAATCGTGCATCTAGAGTTGCTCTGGAGACATACGTGCAAAGTGTGCGGGGCATCCATCATGTTGGTACCACATTGATCGACGCGTTTCCAAATCCAGGTCTTCCATGAGAAGCGACAGAGTGTCTTGCAGAAAGGATGTATATCGCTGCCCGTGTAATGTGCCCTGATAAAAATACGGTCTGACACTACGAGTACCAATAATACCGCACTACACGTTTACACTCCACTGTTTGATGAGCAACCGCGCGAAGCCAGTGCGGATTATCCACGGACCAGTAGTGCATGTTCCGGAGATTCACATGACCATAATTGTTAAACGAAGCTTCATCCATAAACAAAATAATACTGAGGAATGCAGGATTACCTTGCAAACACTGAAGTGCAAAACGACAGAATGCAATGCGGGACTCGAAGTCATTTCCGTGTAGTTCTTGGTGAAGTGACAGATGAAACGGATGAAACTTATGCCTATGCAAAATTCGCCACACACTGGTGCGATTTATTCCAGAGCCGCATTCAATCTGATGTACACTCATCTCCGGATTATGCGCTACAGCAGCCAAAACAGCAATTTAGTTTGCATTGTTCGTTGCTGTGTGTGTACGCTGACGCTTTCTGGGAGCCCAGCTTCCTGTTGCTATGAGACTTGTAAAGATGTTGACAATGGTACGAGGTGAAGGACACCGCCGATCTGGCTAGCGTTCAGCATACAGTGTCACAGCT
>JAGDQP010001240.1:50921-70873 GCA_022664845.1 Lepisma saccharinum | reverse complement strand
TAGTTGCATTTCTATGACATTCACCATAAATTAAAAGAATGTCTATTTTTTCTTCATTACTGAAGACCAGCATATCAGAGAATCGGCGACCGACACGATGAAATCAAATGGAATAACACACCACAAGGTTCACTGTATCAATACGCGACATATGCAATTGCGTTACACTGCGTTCGAATATCCCTGTTTGACACAGACTGCAGCACAGGAGATCAGATCAGGAAACACAGGCACACTGAATAGTAGAACGTACCCTACTGATATTGGTTTGGTTACAGCACGCCTCAGGAATATTGCAAGCAACCTGTAGCAATCAATCACGTTGTGTGCTGAAGACCACATTAGAGAACAAACAAAAAGTCAAATAGCAGCATTGAACAACCGGTGCTTCAACACGCTTTCTTGTAGGCTCGTTAGTGTGTGTGTGTGTATATGGTGTTGGGGGGTGGAAGAAGGGCAGGTGCTTCCTATGCTAAATGTCCTCTGGCATAGTGATCTCTACATTCATTTTAACTGCACGATCACATGCATGTCATTCAATCCATATAACGCCCACTACTTTATCACAAGTCCAATCGTTGCAGTTCGTTATCGTATGTACAAATCCATAATCTTCGTAATCAAGATTTCAACGACGTCTTTGTACAGACTGTGGCCACTTGCTACAATCCCTTGCTCTGCGCAAGGTACTACACACTTGCATAACGTCAGAACAGTGTCTCCGCTGCCATCCTCTCCAGGTCCCAGCAATTGCATACAGTATGAGCTTTCGGACAGTAATACCAAGTCCGTTCTCACTCCTTGTACCGGTACATCTAGTTTTCCGATCGCTCGAAACAACATCCATGTTTGTCATCCATTTTGAAATCGGTGACCCGTAAAACAACTGTTTTTGCGGAACATTGTATACTTTCCCAAGATCTATCGAACGAGGTGTCACTCGACTAATGTTGGTTGCCCTTTGCCATTTTGCACCTGGCGCCCCCATACTAACACCAATCGATGTGTCCTACTGCCATTTGGACCTCTACGTTTTGTTCCATTCATTGCACTCCAAGTGTTTTCATACTACGAACAATGCAAATTTCTCTGCAACAGACACCATTTTCGGTGGCCATTTTGAAAACGGTGACCCGTATACAAAATGTTTTTGCGCAACATTGTGTCATTTTCCAAGATCTATCGAACGAGGTGTCACTCGACCAATGTTGCCATTTGCAATTTTGCAGTTGACCCTCGTGTCCCTGTGATGGGGGCTTTGTACGGAATTTTGTCAGCCCCGACATGGCTACATTCCTGCGCAACCAACTTTGTCACATTTTGTTTCATTTCGAATCAAATTGCGGTCGCAGCGTTAGGTGAGACACCCGTATATATATATATATATATATATATAAAGAGAGAGAGAGAGAGAAAGAGAGAGAGAGAGAAAGAGAGAGAGAGAGAAGCAAAAATGATATTTAAAACTATCAAAGGATCTGGCAGTCTGACAGCACTCAATGTTATTCCTTTGCTTCTGTGAAAGTGTTACAATACTTCTTGGATCGCATTTTCTTCAAGGTAATTTTTACAGAACCTGTTAATCTTATTGAGGTTTTAGTGTTCAAATAACAAACCAGTAGGTCAAATACAAACATCCAAGGCTTACCACAGTTTTAACCAAAATGGTTAAAGGATAAATATGCAGTGTCTGCTGAAAAAGGTATACGAACTGTTTTCTCGTACTTTACTGCAAAGCATGTTGCGCTTTACGAAACATTTTTTTAAGAAAAAAAAAATAATATGTTTCAGTATCTGAGTAATAGCTCATGTTTATAGTAAGGTTTTATTCATTTTATACATTTTCTTAATCAACAGAGTGGAAGTGGTTTGTGTTCGTTTATTTCATTTTATAGTTACCTCTCATATTGCCCTTTTGATTGAAACCAATTAATTATATATCTTGTCGTCAATGAGATATTTAGACACTTGTAGATCATTTGCAGTTAGGCAACAATAAAACGTGGACTTAGAACAAATTGGTTCTTTATTGAATTGTTATCACATTGATCCAACTTGTTCTGTCGCCAACGTTATCCCATTATATTTAACAATAAAACATTCAAATGCACTAATCGTTTCACCCACGACAACCCTCAATATAATGGAAACAGTGATAGCACAATAAAACATGTGCAGTTCTCTGTGACTTACTTTTTATCATTTGTAAATTCAACGCAGATTTCCCAGAAATGTCAAAAGTGGAGATTGAACAAACTGGTTCTCAGTCATCGATATATGTTTATCATTATAACAGTATTATTATATTTTGTCTATCAGCCCTTCGTACTTTCTCCACAATTCCATTCTTCCACTCTCCAGAATGTTCTACATCCTATTTCTGGATGATTTTAGCACTTTAGAGAAGTCCATAAAAATATTACAAAATGTTTTTAAACTCTATAAATATACAGAAATATATAACAGAAACAATGGAATATTGTACTGTCACCCGACTTACGTCGCTATGCAAAATTTCATAATTCGAAAAATGAGTTAATTTAACGTTGCAAGATTTGAGGACGCCACGAACCATTGTGAATTAACAAAAGTCTGTAAAAATGCACATTTCTCTTCCGAAAATGTAGAAAAGTAGTTTTTCTTCCATCAGTTCAGTTCATGTAAAAGGTTCAAATGGTGAAGTAGGCAGCGAAATGCGTGTTTTGTGAAAATATGTCGGCAAGGAGTTACACCAGAGATTATATTATTTTCAGCCGTAAAATGCAGATGCCTGGCAACGTGCTGACGAAGGGAATTACCCGAAAAAGCGTTATTTAAGCTACCTAAATTCCACACATTTCTTGACGTTATCTGATCATAAATCTCAGGCTAGTCTAACCCATGCAGATGCGGAAGTTCAATTTGAAAATTGAAGTTTTGTGTATCTCATAATAGTTATCCGCGCAAGGCAAGTGAGGCAATTTTTACGTTTAAAGTAATTCGAGAAAGACGTCACAGGAGATGAGCAAGAGGAGCTCTTAAGGACTGGCTTACATCACCCATTTGACGCGTAAGATCTTTGAAGTGTTATAACTACAGATGCGAATTTGGGCATAGTGATCACACATCATCCTTTTAGCGTAAAGACGTACGAGATCAAGAGTAAGATGGGAAACCTTTCAGTCGCGTTCTTTTTGTAATTATGGTCCCAAGATCAGCACTTTGTAAGTCATTATGAACATTGGTTCTTACACTGCCATATTCTCTACAGATATTAATATAATAGCCAATGTATTGGTTTATACTTAACACGTTACTTATTGCTATAAGCTGATGGTTATGCTACCTAGAATAAGGTATGCTTCGACAAAAAGCTAATCAATAATTGCACACTATGTATATCCGTTTCATTATCTTCAATATCTATTTACTAGACATACGTATGTATTAATGTATAATGTCCTTCAAGTTACCGTAATAAGCAGGATTGTTTCATAAAAATCACAGAGTCGAAATTATCAAATATTGGCCAGCATAAGGTAGAAAGTGTAGTGACCCATAACGTTCGCCGTCCTGTAAATAAAATGTACTGTATCTAGATAAACTATTTTACAATAAATTACAATGTTTGAACAAAAATCTTGCTTGTAGTGAACATGATGACTAGTGTTTAGAGTACAACTGTATCATAATATGCTTTGCAAAATTTTGTGAACACAATGATAGAAACGTTTTTCTTTACAATAAAAGTAACAAAAATTAAATTACAGTTGTTTTTCTTTTTAATGTTAACGTATTTATAAAAGTAGAAGCAGCAAACAGGAAAATCTAGGGAAAACTAAATTCATTGCTCGCCATTAAAAATGCAACACCAAGAAAGAGAGAAGATAGCAGCACCAAATTTGGAGATAAATACCGTAAGGTAAAAGTAGCAAATGATTAAACTTACCGCTATGAAGAAGGCTGATTCGTTGATTTTTTACAAGCAACTCCTGGTTGGACCGACACCATTTCTAAACCAAACTGGCTGCCAATTTCCCAGATAGCACGCTAGTTTATACCAAGTTTGAACTAAATTTAATTTTTTCTTATAGTGATAAACGAACAGTAATTTTTCCTGTTAGATAACTAACTGGAACGCCGGGAATCCATAAAAATTATCTTCTTTTATTAACTTCTTCTTCTTGTTTGTACTTATATATATTTGCCACCTTTTCCCCTACTTTTGTCTTTTTCAACATTTTACACAATTTTCGAAATGGTACGCATATCCCGTAAATAAGTTAAACAATTTAATTAGATATTTAGTTTTTTTTCATTATACAAAGACCAAAACGCAATATGTTATCGACCTGAATAGTATCGAGCATCATTATTATTTTATTGAGGATGTTCGCTTGTGAAAACATCAACCAAGCAGGCTTCATAGCTCTAAACCAGGATCAATAAGCTTTCTAAATTTCGAAGTTCAGTTTATTTGCATACCTTTACTTGAGAAACTGTTTTGGTAACATAAAGAACTAGTAACATAGAAGATAGTCAGAAGTGGTGCGATAGAACAGTGGTAAGAATGACGAACAACAAACAACACTGGAGATTTTAAGTGCGAGCCCGAATGCAGAATGTTGAATTTTTCCCCATAGGTTTGATGTTTAACAAGACAGGTTTGTAGTCAAGTTTGATGTAAAAGGTTTGTAGCAACTTTGTCCCCTGTAAGCTAGCAGGTTTGCTGCAAGATTGTAGTAACTTTTCAGATTTGCAATGCCAAACTTTGTGGAAACTTACAATGTCAGAAGACCAACAAACTTGCTGCAAGTCTGGATGCTATCAGGGTAGAAGCATTTACTCAAATGTTACAAGGAAAGAAGATTTTCGCAGCCATATTCTTCAATTGACGCGCCCCATGCTTTTCCTTGCGCAAACAAAAATAGTTTTTACTTTTTAGTGCGAATTGTTTAAGAAAAGTATGTCTTTAAAAGTTTTTTATTATTTTTTATTACTCTGCTCGTTTGTACTGTCAAATAGTTCTCATTTAGAGCCGAAGGGATTTCAACTAACTATTAACCTTTAATCATATTTGTACTAATTATACGCGAAGGAGATATGTAACTAAATCTCTAAAAACTCCGATTATTACGTGCAACCGACACTTATACGAGGAGCATTCAGAAAGTAATGCCTCCAAGCCCACTACTTGGTCAATACTACTACAAACATTCTGAACTGTTTGTCATTAATGCACTGATGTTTAAGCTATAGAATGTCACTTGTTTCACCTTCCTATCTCTTCTCGTTCCAGAGTAATGGAGCAATCCATGGCATCCAGTGGTGACGTCCGGTTGAAACAGCGAGCTCGCATTGAATTTCTCACTGAGGAAGGTTGTGCGCCCAGCAATATTCATCGCCTTATCACAGAAGTTTACGAGGATGCCTGTGGTGACGTCAGCACTGTGCGGAAGTGGACAAGGACTGTGAAAGAACAACATCCAGCCACATCAAATCTCCATTATCAGCATCGAAGTGGACGGCCCGCAACGATGTACAACATCAGGTGGACGAGTTTATTCGGGGCAATCGCAGGATCAAGCAACACGAGATCTCAACAACGCTCACCATTTCCATTGGTTCAGTGAACAACATCATTAAGGACCTTCTGCGTTACAAGAAGATGCGCGCTCGTTGGGTACCACGGCAGCTGACGCCTGACTTGAAAGAGTCGAGGAAGAGAATCTGTCAGCAGCTGCTCCTGCGATATGAACAGGAGGGTGACTACTTTACTCGCAGAATTGTTACTGGCGACGAGTCGTGGAAACACCATTACGACCCGGAGACGAAGCGTCGGTCGATGGAGTACCGCCACACGTCCCCTCCTCCACCAAAAAAAAATATAAGTTGTCCCATCTGCTGGCAAAGTGTTATTGACTCTCTTTTGGGATTGGGATGGGCTCGTGCATACTGAATTTCTGCGAAACGGTGAGACAATACTCATATCGTTACGTTGGCACCCTAAAGCGACTGCGGGCCAGATTGCAACGCACTCGCAAAAATAAACAGGCAATTCTGCACCACGACAATTCTCGTCCGCACACAAGCCACAAAACTCAGGAAGCACTGCAGCGCGTGAGGTTGACGGACATTCTGTCTCGTCCTGCCTATAGTTCGGATCTTGCGCCCTGCGAGTTTTGGGTCTTCCCCAAACTTAAGGATCACCTTAAGTGCCAATGCTATAGTTGTGGGCGCTGAGGTGGAAGCAGCAGTTCGGCAATGGTATCGCCAGCAGCCACCACATTTCTTCGCCGACGGCATGAAAAACCTTGTTTCGCGTTGGCGCAAGTGTGTTGCCGAGAATGAGGATTATGTTGAAAAATGGTGCCACCATTTGTAGCTGATATTGGAAGCTTTCCACTGATACCTTTATCTGTCAAACACAAATAAAGGTATCACGTAATATGAACTACCTTACCAAGTCGTAAAGGCAATATATCACTATTATTAAGCTAACAAGCTAAAGAAAATTAAGTTATTCTAAATTGGTGCTTTTACACTAGATTCTAAGTTGGAAATAAATAACTCCCATTTAGAAAGTTTTTTTTTCCTAAACTTATTTTTAACAGATATTTGAAAATATAAGTTATTGATATCACCCTTACGAAAAAGTAGCCATTTTGCCCATCGCTATTCAATAGTGTGTGGGATTGATGGAACGAAAGTCTATGTGGCAATTGTCAGCGAACATTGCTCTGCGGACAAGCTTCAACTTCTTTGCCGTTTTTTTCAATACAGGCAAAATGTAACATAGACGTTTGCTCGCGCAGACGCTTCATGTGTCTTGCTATGATGTCTTTGTGAATATACCGCAGTGACATTCAGTGCTTGTGTCTCGGAAACTAATTAGATTTCGGAATTTCTTCAAAGGAATGATTTTTTTTGTATGGCCACCTCCCGAAGTTCGCGACGTTATTTCATGGACATCCTGTATATAGTGGCATAGAAATTGAAGAAAAGTGGGTATACATTAAAGTCGTATAGATAGCTGAGGATTATCTCTCTCATTCCTTTTCCTTCGAAATTAAATGTTTACATATGAGTACAGGTTCAATTCTCGACACTATTTCCGTGTATTCTATATTAAGATATAGGTATATTTTCTTTTTATGATAAACATTTTGGTGTATTCATTTATCAATGAATTATGCATTTATTTTATCCTTTAGTCAAGTCTGGCTTGAACGTTTATTCTCACGTTTTATTTTACATTTATCAGTGTGTTTATAAATAAGCGTTAATGTGTTCATCAACTGGGTAATTTACAAAATGTGTTGCTTTGAATAACTTTACGAAACTTGCAAGAATGTGAATGGTTTTTACATTGATATCGTTAAACAATGCGCTTTGTTAATGTTCGAGGTATGTAAAAATAAAACAATTGTATAACATCATATCTCTGAAATTCTTTGTTTAAACTGAGAATTCTTACCCAGATATATTACAAGATTGTATTATTAATAACTACGTTATTGTAGTGTAATAGCAAATTTAATTTAACAATATCCTTTCAGGTGCCGATCAGCGACAGCAATTGCAGAATGCTATTAAATTTTACCGCGAGGTAACGTGCATTAACTTCGTAGAAAGAACGAATGAGCCAGACTATGTAGTATTCACTGATGGCGGTGGTTGTAGTTCGCACGTAGGCCGCCAGGGAGGACCCCAAAAACTAACGTTAAACAACCCAGGTTGCATGAGACTTGGAACAATTGAACACGAGATGATGCATGCTGTGGGATTCATACACGAACATTCTAGACCTGATCGTGATCAATTTGTTAATATCAAGTGGGATAATATTGATGACAGTAAGTAATGAAAGTGTCACAAGGTATCGAAATTATCAGTAGCCTTATAGTAAAGTAATTACAATAAATTTTACAATTGAAACAATAAGCGCAGCGCATTGATAATTTTAAGTAGTATTGTTCAGGAAAAGGATTTGAATGTTACAAAGATATAATAATTAATATTTGTTACCCAGATTAATATTAATATTAACATTAATATCCAGATAATATTAATACCCAGTTAATTAATATTAATACCCAGATAACTGAATGCGTCTTGAACTGGAAACAGTTTTCATAAGTAAGTGTAACGTATTTTCTGTTCGTTCTGTGTATACAAATGCTATACAAGTTAATAAAATGAGTATCCCGAACCTGAGACTATAGTGAGTTTATAGAAACTTTGGTCCTTCTTCTTCTTTGGTGATCAAAACCTCAGAGAAGTAGGTTGAGTCCTACACCAGTTCCATTGCGATCTGAGTGCAGAAGGAAATGACACCAGTTCCGTTTCGATCTGAGTGCAGAAAGGAATGACACCAGTTACGATGCGATCTGACTGCCAAGAAACCGTCTCCGTTGGGAGTCGAGAACAGATGGTTCACTTTTTTCGTATTTCATACGACTTTGTAAGGAGGTTACCGATTGTTGAAGAGTTTGTAGGCTGAGAGTAAAATTTAAAGATAATTTCTCGGGTAAAGTAAAGTATTCAGTTTCCAATTCAGTAGTTTACCTGGTCGGTAAGTTTAGATTTTGGTAATAATTCTATCAAAGTCCTCGAACTTGAAGAAATGCATATTTTAAAAAATGGATCTATTTTTGATTGATAGTTGATTATGCATGCGCAGAATTTTTATTTCCTTTCTGGTTGTTAGATGAACGCCGGCGATCGTATACAATTCAATATCTTGTCTTGAAGACAACTGTGGTTTAATCTGACAGTTGTTGGTAGAATTTCGTAAAATTAGGTCATATAGACAATCCGTTTTCTGTGATTTTTCCTGGTCTTGTATTTTACAGAGCATAAAAAATTTCTGGCGTTAACATAAAGAGAGGTCGACCTCAAAGACGGCTGAGTCTGTTTCTATAGCCTATTCTGGTACAACTAATTTCAAATGGGTTGCTTTTGACAAAAAGCCATTATTAAAGATTTTATGTAACATATAATAGTTCGTACGTTTAATTACTGGTTTTAGAATAATAACATCAAGGTCAGCCAAAACTGGATCAAATGCTAGTAGAAAACATTTAGAGCTTTGATTAAAAAATGCCTATATCTTCTTAGATTAGTGAGTCTCTAAGTTTCGGATTGTTAGCATTCTTTTTAAAATGTCTTGTCCAAAGACTGGATTAAAGTCTACCTGTTCGATAATTCGAAAATAATGAGATTACATTGAATTGGCAATTTTGAACCTTATCAAAGCTATGTGATTTAACTTAACTAATTTGCCAGCTATTCCTTTAACATGAGTTATAAAAGGAATTGATTTGATTTTCTTTGGAAGTTGTCTTTGGGACCAAAGCGCAATACTGGACGCCGTATCGATAATTGTTGGTACTGAATTATCGTTTACTTTGCCTTTAATTAGAGATTTATTTTCTTCTGTATCGTAAGTAAATGTCTCCCTTCTTTCCTGTGATACTATTTGACTAGAAAAAATATTTGCCATTGATACTGCGGCGAAAGGTTCCATTCGACTTTGTCTTGACTTTCTCCACCATTGACGGCGGCGGCAGGTTCTTTCGTCTTTGCCTTGACTTTCGCCATCGTTGACTGGGTGGCGGCAGGTCCTTTCGTCTTTGTCTTGACTTTCACCTTTTTGTTCTGTTTTTTTTGGCCTGGGGCTCGCTATTTAGTTTTCTGATTCCTCGTTCTTCTTATCTTTGTGCCAGCAAATATGGGCAGAATAACCGCTCTTAAGGCAGACAGGACATACAGTGACTGTACCTGTATTATTTTGTTGATTCTACTCTTAGTTCCTATTGTCTTGTTTCCCTTCCATCTATCCGCCATTTTACTTTCTTGTAATTATTCTTCTCGTTTTTCTTGTAATACGGTTTCTGACTGGTGTTATTTTTAACCACCATTAAGGATAAATCCGCCAATTTGTGTCAGGTCATCCAAAGTCTTAGGTTGATTTTGAGGTTGAGGTTTTCATATGTGGATGGATTTCCAGAAAAGAACTGGCCATATATGTATCTGTATGTTGGCTTAGTAGGAGGTGAGATATATATTAAAGTAATCGGTGCTTGTTCGAGGTCCCTCCGTATATATTCGTTCATTGGAAGCAACATGTAATTTGGATTTAGTTGTTTTTGATGATTATAACTTTGGTTATTTTTTTGCTGATAACCAGAATTATGGTAGTAAGCAGGTACATTGCTCTGGAAACTAGGTGTTTGACTATAGGTAGGTAGGTTGCCTTGGAAATACGAATTGTGAAATCTGGTGGGTTGTAAATATGATATTTGTTAGTTAAAATTTTGAAGATTGGGAATTTGTGAGGTATGGTTTTGAAGGATTGGATTTTGCTGACCTTGTTTCATTAATACCTGTAGCGTCTGTGACGCTCTACATATTCTCTCTTCTTTAATAGGTTATTCGATTTTCCCAATGAATGTAGCTTACTTTCCAGATCTCATTCCGAAGTATATGTTTCCAATGTTATACATTTTAGGAAGTTTGTTTCTAAGCCTAATGATAAGAAGTGTACTTTTTCTTCCTCGCTAGCTTCGGGCAAGTTATGTCTGATAGCCCTCAATTTTCGTATAAAATATGCATCTATGGGCTAATCTTGATGTTGCTGAAACATATTAATTTCGATTTCGGCCTTGTAGTGAGGTATTTTTGGTCAACTAAGGGCTATTAGCTTGTTCTTTCAGTTGATTATACGCAAGATCCGCCAATAGATTTTTTGATTGCAATTGAAAAAACATGTCAAGAGCGACATCTTAAAGATATATGGGTAAGACTTGTTTCTTTTTGTCGTCTGCCCAATTATGGAGTGTTCCCATATGCTCAAATAACATGAAAAATCTATCGGGGTCCTCAGTTGTTTTATCCGAAAATTTGGGTAGATGTGGAAGGCTATATCAGTGATTTGTAAACATATTCTGATTTGTAGCCATATTTGTACGTTAGCTCGTATCCGATTCACTATCTCAATTATCAAACTTTCCGGTGCGACTATCCGACCTCGTAGTTGACATTAATTACCTATTACCTATTAAGTTTTACAACTCAGTCTCCACTGTAACCTTTGAAAACCCATAATAATGCATACCTAACGAAAAAAAAGCATCATTTTTGAAGCCATTAGAAAAAACGTTTAAGTTCTTGATTACGCACTATTCGTATGAATTAACTGTTCTAGGCACGGCGCACTTGTGGTCGCTTTTATGCACTGTCCAAAATAGCATCCACCACGTAACGTTTCTACGTTTCCAAAGGTTGTTGTTGACATCCTGGCTCAGATTACTGTATAGGTTAATATCAAATTGATAATTACAAGTGCGATAAAAGTTAATAAAATGAGTGTCCCGAACCTGGGACTATAGTGAGTTTACAGAAACTTTGGGTTCTCTCCTTCTTTGGTGATCAAAACATCAGAGAAGTAGGTTGAGTCCTGTACCAGTTCCGTTGCGATCTGAGTGCAGAATGGAATGACACCAGTTCCGTTGCGATCTGAGTGCCATGGAAGTGTTCCATCTCCGTTGCCAGTCGAGAACAGGTTTATGTTTAGGGGGACACACACTAGTTCCGTTTCGATCTGAGTGTGTCAGGTAAGAAAAGACCATACCAGTTTCGTTGCGATCTGAGTATGACGGATTGCTCAGTCTCCGTTGCAAGTCGAGAGCAGGAATGTTACAGAGAGGTGACCGACCACCAGGACAAAGAGTGATACTGGTACCCTCGGTGTTCCGATATTTATAGGTCTTTTTTGGAGTGGTCCTTTAAGTCCCTCCTTCGGTTGTGCTGGCTCCATCTGGCGGTGTCACCAACTCTATCTACGGCTGTTGCTTGAACTGTTGTCGTCTGCTTCTACGATGACTTGTGTCACTTTTTACTGTCTGCTTACGTTGCTTGTAGTACACACATTTATTTACATAACATAGTTGTACACACTTTTGTTGTTTGTTTATATCTTGAGTGGATGGCACGTGCTCGCAGGCACGTGGACTATTACAATATTTGGAACTCTAGACTCTTCATTTGTCTATGATATACAGGCTCTCTATACGTACCCTTCTACCCATCGTATTCTTTCATTGCATCGCAAACCTTAAGAATATTGTAAGATTATGTGTATTATTTTATTACCTTAAATGAGAGTCAGAAAAAATCTATCGTTCTTTCCTTTTCATGAGAAATTGTTACATTTCGTTAAACTTGAGTTTTTCACACATTTCAGGACATATATTTAACTTCAAAAAGGAAGGAAGAGAATTAATAGACACATTTGGTGTAGATTATGACTATGGTAGTGTAATGCATTATCCGAAAGACGCTTTTGCTGTTGTTCAGGGAGAGCCTACTATTGAAAACAAGGCAAGTAATATCTACAAGTAAGTGTTTACCTATATTAGTTGCATTAAAAATGTAGGATATTAAATGTAAAATAAAATGCCCAATATGATTACTATTTTGTCTTAATACTAAGGTAAATTACAGAGCGCATTTTTAAAATTCCAATTTCAGCATCAGATCGTCCCGCAATTATTACAAGCAAATGCATTTCAATATAACAAAAAAACATTTGCATGCCGCCAAATATTACAACGCACAAAACATGAGATTATTTTTTAAAAACTGAACATATACATACACATGTTTTTTTATTTTATTTCCACTTTGCTAAGTTTCCCTGTTCCTTACTGCTTAGGGGTCGGTAAACTAATAATGTACAGACCCGATATCCAAATATAGTATTTTATTTTGTACGTCACATCCATCCCTTTTACGCGTTATCTTAAATTTGGAGGATAGGGTATATATGTGGATAATTCATGACAACATCTTCCTTTATTTGTATTAATTCTACGTTATCCTGTTCCATATTTATGAAGTGATAACGGAAAAGAAGAATGTCTTCCCAGAAGTGATCCAGTTTAAGAGATTCACAATTATTGTTACCGCTGAAGTTCGTGAATTGTTACCGGAGAGCAAAGATAGTGAGCGAACATAACTTCGAAGAAATATACCAGGGCCATTTTTCAAATTGGCAACACTGTTGACATTCGTTCGTCTCTTGTTGCTGTGACTGTGAGTTAGGGTCTGGGGTGTTCTGTGAACATGCTTATGTGTTGGTTGCAGATTAGTACTCAGTGTTAACGATTAGTGAATTAGACGCTGAAGTTTCAACCTGGAAGAGGGGGGGAAACACTACAAATTCAAAAGACATTGCACGAGGGTTGTGCTAAGTCGGCTTTACAGTAGATATATGGTCAATACATTACAAGAGGATCGTAGAAGAGAAAGCAAACAACATGGCAATGTATACCCTCGTACCGTAACGAATCAATAAAACCTGAATGCACTTCGCACGCACCCTCTTTTTCATCCGACAAGATTCCACTACGAGGTGAAATAACCACTACAAGAAAAGCGCTTCTGTGACATCCTTAACATAATTTCTGACGTAGGGTGCTCTCTTCTCACACTATGAAAACATTGTAACCCAAACGGTATCCAACGTTTACCAGAAATTTGGAAACATGTTATCGCAGCAGGAGGAGGACATTACGTCGAGGTATTATAACTATTTCCACTTTCTTTTTGTACATATGCTAGATATGTTGTTACTTAAAAAAAAAGATTTTTTTTATATTTTAAATATATCTAGCTTCCCTTTACATTCTTGTCCTTTCGTCATCTCAAAGATATAGCAGTATTTCCTTTCTCCTTTCGTGAACAGTAAATTTGTTTAATGATGCAGTATTTATACTGTATTTGTTACAAGACTTAACAATACATGCATATTCGATAGTACCAACAGACGCTCCTACATAATATAGTTTAGATCTCACTCAACATATACAATTATACATCCTCTACAAAAGAGGGGCCAATGTATTTAAATTTCGTAAATTTTATAATTGCCCGTTTTCTTCTTGAACCTATTCGATTTTGATACATAAATATCCTAGTACCACAATTTTTCACAAATTGAGAACGTTAAAAGTTTAAATTGAATAAGCTTGTACAATGATAGCTACAATATTAAAGGAAAACAAGTGGAACAAATAAAGTAGACGTATGGTTAAAATTATAAAGACCTCGTGTTTAATGAAAATTTAAGTGTACTTTCAATAGGTCACTAGAGCTTGCATTGCTAAATCATTCTCAGCGGTAATTCAAGCAATATACACAGTACTCCATCTGGATAACACCATTGCTGTGAGCATCATCCACCACGTATAAATTAAGTTTACACCTGAAGTGCAACTGAACGCAAATAAAGATGTGCATACCTCTAAAAGTTGTAGCTAAAAGAGTCCATATTTTCTGTGTATTCTATCTTGTTGCAGTATAGCGCAATAGTAGATCACTGCAACTACAGGTATTTATGAAACAATACTTTCAACGGGATTCTCGCCTTGAGAGAGACATTTGAAAAGAAATTGTAAACGAATAGGACAGTTCACTAGTTGCTCCTTTATATTAAGAAATCATATGCCTCTAGCAAAGGAGGAAAAAGCAACTTCATAAGCAGAGTACGTATAAAAAAAATAATAATATGTAAGACAGTTTCGAGACTCACAACAGATTGAAATAAAATGATGTATGCACTTCGTACAGTCAAATTAATCATATTTGGAGGTTTACCTAGACATTGAAAAAATGAAACGAAACCTTTTGCAATAAGTAGTACTCCTCCTTTTGTATTCCTCACCACAAGTCTCAAAGAATCCCGTTGTGAGTTTAAGGGTTATGACGTCATCAATATGGCGGTCGTCAGAATTTGTAATTAAATCTTTAAACGCTTATGACATCTCACAAAACAGAGATAGAAGCGTCATTCTTTGCATCAAATTCAAGAGAATTGTATAATGTATGGAATAAAGAATTTTATTTATTGATGTCTCTATCTTTGAGATATATTAGGAAAACTTAAAATAAATAGTTGTTTGATTTTAACTTTTGAATTCTAGGTATAACTAGCTAGCAACCGCCGGTATATAAGTACCCGCCGGTATATAAGTTAGTGTGGGGGTGAATAAAATATGTTGGCAATAGCAACACCACCATCATCACTACTACTACTAATACTACTAGCACACCTACCACCACTACTAATACTACTTCTACAACTACTAATACTATAGCAAATACTACTACAATGTTTTAAAACATTAAATCTAAAAAAAATAATTCATAACAATCCAAATTAAATTTAAAAATCTAAACTATTTATTTCTGATCGTTGTTTTACCATAAAAATGAAAATAATGTATTCATTGCACTGTTACAAGCAATGAAATTACTGTATTTTGTTAATTAGTTCGCGACACAGTCACTTCCGGTTAAAATAATGTGATAACTTTTGAGACGATTCTAGTATCTATTCATGAGCGAAAAATCATTCCAATCGGCAAACTGGGTTTGGCGTGGTTATCACACAAACATACTTTCATTAATTTTTATATAGATATGTACTCGGTAATTGTAACATACCATTACAATATGTAACGTTAAAGTAATAGATCATTTAAAGAGCTTTTCAAACAGTATCAGTATCGTTCCTCCTTCTTTAAATGTAAGCGATTTTGTAATTTTTATTTGCACTAATAGGATATTGTACCGCGGTGGAAGCTGGCAACGATGCGATGACGCTACTCTTTGAAGGAAATTTCTGGCTGATGGTTGAAGGGAGCGTCATATTGTTCTAGATAGCAATACGTCATTCCAATAATACCAGTGACTCTGGGGAAGTGATTTACCTATAAATATCGACTCAAAGTTATTAGTATTATAATAATTATGCTCATTGATAAGCATGATACGAGGATAAAGTTACAGAAAAGGACGACATTTTTTGTTTCTCAATAGAGTTGTAATTTTGTGATTGTACTACTGGACTCTTGTTTTGCTGCATGCTTTATTTTGATCATTAATACAGGCAATGATACACTTGAGCAGCATGTTGAAAGCTCAAGTTATACTGAAATCATTTTTAAAATATTTATATAACGGGAATGTTTATATCATTGACATTCAGTGGTTTTATAAAGGTAAGCAAGAAAGTTCTGTCGCTTTTTCACCCACCACCTTCGAGCATCGATATGTCACCTAATACGTACCTGGAAGTTCAAAAATAGTCCCCACCAGCATCGACGACCTTCTGCCGAAGTTCTGGAAGGCCATGGATTCCAACGCGGAAGAACTTGGTGGGCCATGAAGCGAACAAAGTATCAAGTGCATTTTGCACCTCTACTAGAGATTTGAACTGGCGTCCCCTAAGGTGATTGTCCAAGGAATGGAACATGTGAAAATCGGACGGTGCAATACCCGAGGAGTATGGCGGATGCAATAGTGTTTCCCATCCAAGGCGTAGAATTGTGTTCCGGGTCATCCTAGCCACGTGGGGATTAGCGTTGTCCTGTAACAGGAGGACCCCTTTGCGATTAAGAAGTGCTGGCTCCAGAGTTTTGAGCTGGTAGCAGTTCCCGATGTACGATGCCGCGAGCAGTCCACCAAACATACAGGAGGACCTTCTTCTGGTGCAGTGCCGGTTTCGGCTGTTTTGGAACTGGTTCATGGGATACTAACCAATGATGACGGCGTCGTGGTGCTTCGTACAGGACCAACTTCTCATCACATGTCAACACTCTGACCAGAACTGGCTCCTTCCTCAGACGAGACAGCAAAGAAACACAGGTATCTGTTCGCATTGCCTTCTGGCCCGGAGTCAAATCCTGTGGGACCCACCGACCCAACTTGTAGTGCTTCCCAAGTTGATGGAGGGGCTGCCGAATGGTTTCTCCACTCACACTGAATTGTAGTCCCAGTTTCTCACAGGTCTGGCCACTGTTCGTCTCAATTGCTGCCTGAAGATCTTCATTTGGTACCTGCGCTGGTCTTCCTGCACGTTGTGCGTCTTCGAGTGATTCGCCACCGTCCTTAACTTGGTAAACCACCGCTGCACTGTCCGCGTAGTCACGACACCCTCACCAAAGGCTTGGCATATCTTCCGTCCCACTGCAGCTGCGTTTAACCCCAGTTTGAACTCGTACAGCATACACGCCCTTATGACGCTCTGTGGATGTCCCATGTTCACTCTGTCCTTCCGCACGTTCACAGTGAAACTGAACTGCCACAACCAGGTAGTATGTTGGCTATACTCACACCAACAACTGACCTTTGCCTGATCTCCATTTGCATTCAACTCACGGTGTGAGGGCCAATTGAACACAGACCTCCACAAAAAGTGACAAAACTTTCTTGGTTCCTTTATATATACTTGTATTTCTCAGAACAAGACCAAACCTCACCGATAAAGGGATCTTGTAAAACCTGTACTTTTTAGTACTGCAAGTTGCTTACTTATTTCATAAAGTTCATCAGTTTTCTCCACAAAACTTTTCGGCTGATTGCAATCGAACTTATCTAGTCCTAGCTCTGAGCAAACAAAACCGATTTTTCATTTGAGAAAGATAATATTCAAATTTGCGTAAAGCAAACTGATCTTAAAAGATAATTCAGGATCTGTAAGCCGCTGATCTTCACTCAATTCGTCGAAAAATTTGTCCACACTAAACACTAACTCACAGCCACAACTCACTAACACTTCAACTTACAATGAATAAACTGGTAGAACATCTACCACTCCAGTTCCTGGCTACCTACCCAAGAACAGACTTGGAAATATACGACACTAACGTTCCGTTTCGAACTTCATCAAATTATTTTATATCTCCTACTATTATGCCCATAAATTACGCGAACAGTAACGATAAGACGCCTCCGTCAACGTTGTTTTACGTAAACATCGATTGTTAGTCCCAGATCTAGTCATTTCAAATCTAAGGAAAGATTAGGAGGGGTGCCGCGATGTTTATAAACAATCAACCTAGACAACACACAGCCGGTCTTTTCGATACATGTCTTTATACTCGTAAGTGCACCACTGTTGCAAAAGAAATAGTGAGCGAAAAACAGAGACAAAAAAACTGCTGAAATATCATAGTGCACTAAATTTCTTTCTTGTGTTTCCCATGTAAATAGTAGTGAATAAAATTCTCCTCGGAGGGGGGAACTAAGACAAAGGGGGCCTCCTCATTGCGAGGGCTGTGAGGGAAATCACTACGCCTCTGACTAAAGGATTGTATTACATAATTCAAACAAACTGGACACCATCAAGTAAATTGAGAGAAAGTAATAGGAAACCTCAATCCCAAAGGAAAAGTACCGTCCCAAAGGAGATTAATGTACCGAAAGTCAAGCAGCAGAAAGCTTGGACAGAAGTGGGAGTTTGACAGCAAAAGTAAAAATTTCAAACATAAAATGAAACAAATGAAAGAGAAAATATTTTCTATGCCTAATCAGATAAACAAATGGATCGGAAACTTAAGTTTAAAGGAAACCAATAACCTCGTACATGAATCCACTAATAGAGTCTATAAAATCCTACTTGGCACAAGACGTAATATCAAAACGTAAACGGAAAAGCCATATTTTAAATAGTAAACCGATACTTCACTGGAGGTGTACACATAATGCACACTCTCCACACATACAATAAAAGTAAGGAAAGGTCTTAGATATTATGAAAGCACAGTAAAGTAATAGCCACACATAAAACATGTATTCACATACTGTAACCAATAATAATAATAATAGTCTATAGGGCCCTACAGGGGCTGTAGTCTTCTTGCCGGGAATCATTGATGCAAGCCCCAAGCCTTCCGAATCACGAGAAAACTCATCATGTGATCCGAGAACCACATGAGAATACAGAATACAAATTCTGGGAGGACTACATCTAGATCGCGCAGAGCGTGGTTATGGTTTTGGCCTGTAGTTAGTCGAATTGCAGTGGCATCACACCTCGTGACGTCCAGTATGAAATGAAAATCTCGCAGGTAGCATATACACCTTATTTAACAGTACATCAACACAGAACATACTCTTACCAGACTCAAGTATGCTTTCACCCTTAAAATTCTCCCTCAGGATCGGACTGTGGGAGGTCATGAACTCACACAGGATGGCTATGAAAGCTACCATGGCTAACAATGTTTTAATATTGCCGCTAGTGAAATTCTCGCTGATCGTATCCTGACTATTCTTGAGGAAAATCCAATATGTTTCCAATGTCAGAATACAAATGCATTACTTACTACTGACATGCATTTCGTTCATCTCAAGTAAACGAATGGGTCACATTGACTACACAAAGATATAGCAAGTTACAACTTACAGAAAATAATGTAAATGGTAAAGAATACAAACAGTTAGCTACCAAGTGTATGCAAAAGTAGTTTCCGGTTTGCCTAAGAGATGGCGCCAGCGAAAAGTACGCAGCGTATTCATTTGACACATTCGGCATTTTGTTCGTCTGACATTAAACTACAAACACACACAAGTTGAGTCCGCCAAACACTAGCGTCTTTGTTTTATCGTTCAGTGATCATGTCGAAGTTTGTGCCTGAAAAAGAACATTTGCGGCACGCATTACTTTTCTTATTTAATCAAACGAAAAAGACCGTTGAAAGTCATCGTGTGCTGGTAGAAACATGTGGTGAACACGCTCCATCGATTAGAACATGTGAGACATGGTTTCGACAATTTAAAAGTGGTGATTTCAATGTCAAAGACAGTGCGCGCTCTGGTAGACCACAAAAGTGCGAAAATGAGCAATTGCAGGTGCTATTGGACGATGACCCAACTCAAGCTCATCAGCAATTGGCAGAAGCATTAAATGTGTCACAAGAAACAATCTGCAGACGTTTACGAGCAATGGGAAAGATCAATAAACTGGTTAAATGGGTCCCACACGATTTGAATGAACGTCAAATTGAAAATCGCAAAGTCACTTGTGAAATGCTGCTTCAACGCCACGAAACAAAATCCTTTTTGTATCAAATTGTGACGGGTGACGAAAAATGGATTTACTTTGAAAACCCGAAGCGGAAAAA
>JAGDQP010001240.1:22508-50821 GCA_022664845.1 Lepisma saccharinum | reverse complement strand
TGGACCCGAAGACATGGCAAAGTGATTGTGTTACACGACAATGCGCCGTCTCACACAGCAAAACCAGTGAAAGACACCTTGAAATCGCTTGGACGGGACATCCTTCCGCATCCGCCGTACTCCCCATACCTGGCGCCATCTGACTATCACCTCTTCGCATCAATGGGGCACGTGCTCGCAGAGCAGCACTTCAGCAATTTCGAAGACGTTGGAAAATGGTTTGACGAATGGTTTGCCGCAAAAGACAAGCAGTTTTTCTGGTATGGTATGCATCAATTACCTGAAAGATGGGCGAAATGTGTAGAAGCCGATGGCCAAAATTTTGACTGAAACAAAATTAATTTCCTTTGAAAATTACGTGTTTTCTTTACCACAAAAACCGGCAAAAACTTATGCATACACCTGGTATATGCATATAGGCTTTAAGGTATCAAGTTAGTTTATAGAGCTCTTTCAGTAAACAACAGTTTAATTTGACCAATATAACTTTTGAGATCTCTACTTACAGTTTTCCAGTTCTTAGTTTGTCAAATTCGGTTAAGATGAGTTGTTGAATTCTTTAAGGTTCGTCCAATCGGTTGAGTTGCAAGGAGGACAAGGGGGAAGAGGGGATACGTATATGATTATCAGCATTCACTCACACCACCAATGTTTATCCTCTGCCGGACTTCCATCCACGACATTAGCTGTATCCAAGCGAGTAGTTCTCCATGCAAAGTCGACTGCACATGACACACACTGTCCTTTCATGTATGCCGACGTAATAAGGACGTCACTCCGTCGTTTCCTCTGTGCACAAGACGAATGACACAACCAAAGAAAGAAAAGGCACGCAACGGGCTTCGACTGCCAATGTTTGAAGATACACGAAAACGTGGTTTCACTCGAAGGATTGTATTAGTTTGTTGCCGAGTAAATCCTGTGCTTTAATACTGTTTATTTTCCACACACGTCCACTACGACACTGCGGCAGCTTTGTTCTTAGCGCACACGAGATATGCAAGTTGTGGCGACGGAGAAAAGTGAGTTGCCAACAAAATGTTATAAATTCAAAATGCACTTGCAAGCTACTTAATAAAGCACGGGTAATTGTCATCTTAAAATATCTATATATGTCAAACAGCGAAGAAACTGAAATTTCACGAGAACGAGATGCTCTCTGTCCTTAGGCAACGGCAGCTAACTTGCAACTGACTTTGTTTTATCGTGGTCACTGGATTGCAGTCAAAATCTCCACCAGAGGGCATTTGAACTTCTACTTTCGCAAATACGTAATTTCTTTAAGGTTCACATGATCACTAATATATACTGTATATATATAAGAAATCGACCATAATGCCATATTAGAAAACAAAGAAACCAAGAGGTAACGGAAATTAGAATATAACATTACCGTATTTATTCATGTTTAAGGTTTCTTATGCTCCTGATTGTCGGGAATGTGAGTATAAAAACAAAGAGAAAACTGGACATTCCCACGACTTGTAACGCACTGGAACTTTCTGGAAGCCTGGAATCTACGCAAGCGAATATTTTCATTCACCGATTACAAATGAAACCCTTTTATTTTTTTCTGAATAATAAACGATTAAAGCATCTCAACTACATTCACTAAGATTACTTTACACGGCTTTCACAGTAATCGAAGGATCATATTAATTACTTAATTTTCATTTAAAAACATACATATGTTGATACATAGACCAAAGGAAAGACATTTTCCTTTCTTTTTTTTTAACTTTTAAATTTTTAAACATATTTTCTTTAGGGTGGGCTCACAGTAACATTTCGTCGGTCACAATACCCTGGAGATAGATCCACCATACAGCCCGGAAAAAAAGAAGCAGATGTATGGTGAGACATTTTTAAATTGCAGCATCTGTAGTTGGTGGGAGTAGAAGATCCAAACCCCAAGTTTGTCCAACACTGTGAAATAAACATACACACAATATGAATTGGAAGAGGTGAATTACTGCCAGGATATTGATGGTACTACTGATGAAGATAACACCCCACCGTTTCAACGTCACCGTATTCAATAAATGTTTCAAGTAACGAGCATATTTTATATAGAGCTAGCACACTTAATATTACATAAAATCACATAACTAGCTTAGATTTGAAGACAGAGAAACGATAGCAAAGCCGTTTTAAAGCTCTTTAAGTGAGCTATAATTTTAACGTTACATAATGTAATTGTATGTTACAATTACCGAGTAAATTATACTTAAAATTAAAAATTTATAATCGAAAAATATTTTCTTCTAGTTTTCTTTGATACATCTCAAAGTGGAAGTCAGCCATCAATATATAAATGCCTTTATTGAATACATTATCCGAATTATTCCAATGTATTTGATGCAAAAAGTCGCTTCTATCCTTGTTGTGTGAGATGGTATACGTGTTTTAAGATTTCATTACGAATTCTTACAGCCGCCATATTGATGAATTCATAACCTCTAAACTCGCAACGGGATTCTTTGTTACTTTTTGTGAGGAATACAAGAGCAGGAGTGCTACATATTGCAAAATGTTTCGATTTTTTTTTTCTCTGAACGTCCACGTTAATGTCTAATTTGACTGCACTAACTACCTTTTTAACTTTACACTAGCATATGTGATTTTAGAAATAAAAGATGGCAAAATGCTAGTGATAATGAATAAGTTGAACCAGCTATTTGTATACACTACGAAGTTAAACCGAAGTGCTAGCAGAAGCTTACGTAAAGATAAGCCTGCAGGTGAACGTAGATAAATCGAAATAATATAATAAAAACTTCGGAAGTTGGATATAAACAAACAATTTCTTTGCAATATTAATTATTTATTTATTAAGGATAATAGGTACAGGAAGAATGAACATTTCCGTCAATGGAGATTCGCATCAGTTTCTTTGGCGAATTCTATTATAAAAATGCTCTTTTTGAAACTTTTCTGCGATGATTAGTTTTCGGCATTCGTAGGAAAACATACTCATCCCCATAGTCTAGACGGTATCGCCGCGCCGGATAGGTAGGTACGCAAGTTCGAACCTTGGGGCAGGCTATCTTGTGTAAGTTATCTAGTTTTCCTCAGTTTCACCAGGTAAAAGCTTGTGTTGTCCTTTAAGTAAGTTGCTGGGTGATACCTACCTCCTTCTCTACGTACCCCATCCCAGTCTCAGTCAAAAGGGTGCCAAAATGCTATAAATAAATTCAATTCAAATCCAATTCTTAAGAAAACACTACAGAGCAAAATACGTACCAAGTATTCTAATTTGAGATAGAATTCTGAACTACAGGATACTTACCTAATAAAACTTCACACCTTGCTTTAATACCACATGAATTTAAAATAAGTTTCGGAAGAACGTTTGAGAAAGCCTATTTCTGTATTGCACTTTCATAAGATAGTGGATAACAATATCCGTGCGCGAAGTTTAATTTAACTTATATGGCTGTAATAATTCAAGACTGGAAAACGCCGTAAGTGCCAAAAACGAAATTTTACAGGAGAGAGGAAAAATGGAAATTCTCTCCGCCTTAAACACACATAAATATATCATCTTCAGTACTACAGATGGTCGATCCACATATATGTGTTCAATTTTGAACTAGCACCTACCATACGAAAATCCACGAGACCATCATCGGTTGGCCTCAATGTGATCGCCATTTGCCTTGCTAATAGCCCTGTACCGTAACTTCCATTGTAGAGAGCTACGACGAAGTATAGTAAGTGGAATCCTGTGCCACTCCTCCTCACAGGATTTCCACATAACTGGTAGAGTGGTGTCACGACGAGACAAAAGTGTCCTTTTCAGTAGGCTGAACCTGCAGATATACAAACGACTGGCATGTGGTGCCTCCACCGCAGTAGCGTGACTAAGGACGTGTGCATCCCAACCCACGACAAACCAGAATGGGTCCCTTTGTTCCACATTCTAAGATCAATGATGCGAAGATCAACAGACGGAGACTTAAAGTTTGTTTATTTGAAAATACGACACAACTTGACAATGGAATCCCCGCCCCAAATGAGCCGTGGTTTAAAGTGTCGTCGGCTTACCATTTAAGATTTCATTCGTATACCACAAGAATATATTTCAACATTGCTTGTATTATTTCTTCCCTCTCGAGATTAAAGGAGGAACCTACTTTTTTGATAACTTCTATTTTATTCTCAGTCAAACTAAATAAAATCAAGAAAAGAAGGCACCAATTATGTTATTTCTAACATTTGGAATCATCGTAGCATTCCTTCCTTACGGAAAGGACACGATCACATGCGAAAAGAGAAGTGTTCAAGAAGAATTGAGAAGTGAAAATATCTAACGTTCTAAGTGCCATTAAAAAAATACTTTTACCCAGAAGCAGCATGTTCGATTAGCTTACTCGCATGTCTCCATCCGTGTTCCAGGTGCTACATCAATCAGGAAGAGGTGAAAACAATCACATTAATATGTTGGAAGGCATACGTTATGTTAAGCTAAATCTGTTCAGTTTTGTTTTTTTGTAAAATTTCGCCTTTGGAACTTAGAACGTTTAGAATTTCCACTCTTCAATTAGGAAAGAAGTTGACTACACATAAACTCAAATACCCGTCTTGCGAAAAAAAAGTACAGCATCAACCTTACTTTCAAACAAATATAACGGAAAATATATATTTCACTGTTAAATTGATGCAATCATCCGACTTTGTATTGTAACTGAGATTTTGAATTACTATCACACCTTCGTCACAAGACGAAATCTTTACTTGAACTTACCAGTGGATCCTCAGTTTTAAAGAAAGCTGAAATTTCGGGCAACTTCTTAGCATCTACCTCTCGTTCGCGAGCTAATTTTCGTTTCTTAGCACCATTTAACAATTTAAACTTTGCTGTACTCATTATTAAACACGCATTACAACTACGCTAGTAACAGAGAATCATTAGGTATGTTGTAAATAATTTCAATGAAAAACACGCAAAACCAGCAATAAGTAAAATGCAAAACTAGATTAGACTGCGAAGACGCATAGAGACACTTGATAACACCACACAACACAACACAACACACGATACCGCAAGTGAATAAGTCGTTGATGTTGAAACTCGAATTAATGTGCATACGTTAGTTTGAACCCGGAATGAAATATGACCAACCAGAGGAAGACGAAAAAAAAAAAATCTTTCAAATTTGAGAAGAAAAAAAAAGATGTTTAGTCCAAAGACCATGACTTACCGCCAGTTTTGCAATCGACCACTAAGCTTCTAGTCAGCGATGAGTTGACGTCAAAACATATTTTATTTTGGATAATATGACTTGGTCTCAACTTAGCGCTGGCTCGAAGCTTAGAGGTTCATTGTAAAAGTAAGGGTTAAAGGGCCAGACAAGGGCCCTTCTTGTTTCTAACCAAAAGGACGGGGCCATTTTGGGACGGAAGTAAACCGTAAGTTTTATGACTTTATTACCTTCTATGTCCTCAATTCTTTCTTTTCGCTATTTTCTTTAAAATCTGCCAACGACGAAAGAGCTCTTTAGCTAATCAAAGGAAGTGGAAGGCCAAAAGATGCTGGATTCAATAAAAATGCTGAAGTGAAAATGCGATATGTGAACTTGGGTGACAGCTCTTAAGCCCACCCTGCACCCAAGTCATTGATCCTAGCCGACAACTCTTATTGGTTTTTCTTTAGCATGGTCCAAAGCTTCAATTTTATAGACTCTTTACGGCGAAGTAAATAGATAAAATACGTATTTCAATTGATTGAATATATATTTCAAACTATTAACTTGTATACACTTGTTTCTTTCCTATTAGCCTATGTTGGAAATAAAAATAACTAAACTATATATGAAAACGAAAGTTACTGGACCTTGAAAAAAACTTCGTAAGTAGACCCCTTGAACCTAAGGTCGTTAGTTACGACATTGCGGACCTGTTAGCTACGCAATTGCTTCACTCGTATATCGTGGAATGGAATAGCCACGATACCGGTGTCTTAAGCCATCTGTTGCAGAAAGTTGCGGGTAGAATGAGACGTATGGAATGAAACCTTATCCATATGCACAGAGACTTGATTCATGTCATGTCCATAGAAATGGGGCAGGTCGTCTGTATAAATTGGGGTCAGGATATGTTGCTGAAAGAAAACAGAGTTGATTTTACAGTATTTAGGGACCTGACGGATAGTTAACTTGCCTTGATAGCAGTATTCCGCAAAAACTATGAATCCCTTCGGGAAAGTTGCTTTCCGATGACGGATGAGCTCGGGACGGGATTTTGCATCGCGTGAGGTGTAAGTGATGGCTGAAATTTTGCTAGTGTCTGATAAATACACAGATTCCTTGTCTGATGGGGCACGTGCTTCCACTTTTCCGGAGTAATGATGTTCGTAGAGGCGCTTAATGATGGTCGTTCTCTCACACCAATGAGCCGCACTTAGGTAATGTCCAAGATTTTCAAAGGCCTTCCGGAGGTTCAACATCTCACAGAGGCTCTGGTTCACATTTGACTGTGGCACGTGGAGTCGTGTGCTCATCACATGTTGCGGAGGGGGCGGGGATTTTCCTGAAGGGTCATTAAACGCATCCTATAAGACATAGGTGGCGTCAATGCACTCTGCAGTCGACGCTCGCTTCCTAGTCCCCTTCCTGGGTGATTGAATCGCTGGTAAATTCTGGCTTTTATGCCGATTTATTTTATGTTCTTAATAGTCGTAGAACCCAACGCGCATCATATGTTCTTTGCACTGCTTCTTTTAAAAAATTTAGACATCGAATGTTTAGCGTGAAAATGTGCAACTACGTAGCCCTCACAAAACCATTTGACCTTTGCAGCTATGATGAACACAACACACACTGGCGATAGTGACAAACTACTAGTCCAATGGCTTTCCCCTTGTACTTCAACCAGTCACTTCTGTCCATTCTGTGAATAGAAAGGACGATTCAAATTTGAACACATGTTCGCGGATCGACCTTCTAATTTGCAATGGCCTGGAAACTTCTAAATCTTGCAAGTTGTTGACAATTCGACAGGCTTGACAATTCGAAAATTTTAATATCGAAAACCCAATTTTCGAAGTTGTGGCACTTAAATCGTTTTCAGTTTCCAATCTTGAATTCTTCAATTTCTTTTTGAAAGCCTTAAACAAATTAGGTTTATTTCAACCAAGCATTTTATAATTGTTACAAAAGCAAAGCTATTAAGTTTTCAGGAATGTTACAAACATTCGACATACAACACTTCACACTATTTCAATTAAACTGTACACTTTGTCACGTGTCATTTTGATTAAGATTCAAAAAACGTGAAGGGTAAGATACATTTAACGGAACGTAATAGCATTAAGAGAGGGTTAAAATCTGTAATTTCGTTGAATTTTTTAAGTTACAATTAGAATGGTTTATTGGAGTGGGTTGGCGCATCTGTTAGCGAATATCGTAGGTCCTTCATGGACAACATGTCCGTTGATCCTTTGTATGAAATGTGCATTGGTCCATCTTTAGTACACTGTTGACGCGCTTGTACAGGTACTCTGACAAAACGCCAATTAAAGGCCAACATAATTTTCATAGAAAGTGTAAGGTTTCCATTTCTAACATTATTCCTACAATACAAACAAAGGCTAAATTACATGTTCTAATTATATCTATACTTTAACTAAAATTAATTTGTTTAATTATTTAGGGCTCTGCGATTAAAATTTTTATAATGACCTTAACTAAAAATAATCAAAACAGAATATTGTAAGTCATAATTTTCTTCTCATTAAATTGGCATGTTTAATCCTTCCTAAAAGAACTGCATTTAATATTTCCTCTTGTAATCAACAGATTAAATAATATTGTCAGAAAAATAAAATATGTTAAAAAAGATGGTAAGAAATTACGAGAGTATATGGTACTACATATCTATCTAAATATATACAAAGGGAAATGAAAGAAAAGTAAAATCGCCATAAAGTTTAATGGTAGTAATAAAATATCAGATAAGGAACACTGTAGTTACAAACTGTGATTGTAACGCCTGATAAAGAAAGGAAATATAAAATATTTTTATTGCATTACATTTCCTCTTTTAACTTTTTGTGAACCAATAGAAATAAATGAAATAGGTAGAAGTTGAAGATGATAATACATTCTGCTTGGAATGGACAGTTGTCTTAAAAATAGATAAAACAAACCTATTTATATGCAGGCCATTCTATGACAATCGTCCATTTTAAAAAAATGGTAGCATAACTATTTTAGAAAGAAATTCGTACGTTTAGTCCTACATGCCTTAGGATTTCAGAACCATTTATTTAAAAAAAAAAAGTCATCTTATGTAATTATTTCTTCCATAGTCTTCATGTTTCCCGAATCGCGAATGCCAAATGGCCATGTTTGAACCCCCGCAGAAAAAAAAGGATGTGATTAAACGCCATGATTTTTTTGTATTCAGACACTCTATTAGTCTCTATTCGCTGCTCTAAACGTTATAATAAAATGCACCCTTATATTCAGCTTCTTCACAGAAAAAAAATTGGTTTCAAAATCCGATTTTATATGGGCTTAATTCTTTACTATTTTTTAAAATCTAATTTTTAGAATAAGAGAACTCATTTTGAAAAAAAATTGCCTCCAAATCTTTGAAGTACACTACAGGAGCTACACAACTTTTTTTAAATTTCTAATTTATGTTTTAAGACCTTTAGGCAACTTAAGCACAGACGGGGTGGATGTTGGTGGAATTAAGAAAGTGAGTGGAAACGTAAGAACCCCGAGAAAACTCTCGCACACGGTGTTTGTCCACCACGTAACCCACGTGGCACGAGCTAAAGTGTTACCTTATTTTATTATTATGTATATAAAACATAAATACTTCTTAAGAAGCCAATAATGATACATGTGGAAGCTAACCTGTTGAATAACCTTTATTTGAGAATCAATATTTCAATAAACGTTTGTGTTTGCAAACAACAATAGCATATTTCTATGATTCTAATCTTATAGCAGATTCGAGAAGATGCATCTACAATTGTACCATTAACATTAGATTCCATAACAGTCTTATGCGCCCCATTTTCATCATCGTACAATTTCCCTATTTGTACGTAAACTTCTTAGAAGCTTTTCTACTATCTGCATAAAAGAAATTTCACGTAACTTTTCAAAGCATTCTCAACTATAAACACCGACATTTTATTACTTACAAGTTCCCTTGACTGTTTGGATAAAAGTCATATTCAAAAACAGTATCTCTAGAAATAATATTTAACTCTTAGCTTTTGAATCAATACCATCAGCACTTTCATCACATATCACGAGCAGGGTTGGAACCGACGAACCCAAACCCCAGAGGTGAGCACTCTAACCGTTGAGTCAACGCTGCCTTACAATGGTTTTTGATTCAGCTGTCTGGATCCTCAGTTTTTGAGATATTAACATTACCGTACTTGGCTATGGGAGCAAAAAACTCAATCCGCATTGCAAACGTGGCGGTCCTTGGAAAAATAAGCGCATAACATACTTTTCAAATGTGGTTCCGATATGCTTAGATATGCATTAACCCACGCGTGAAAAATAAGACTTTTTTCTAACATAGTTATGTAACCAGTGTTTGGTGATTTCACGTGGAATGACCCATGCGAAAGTGTTCATTTAAAAGCCTGCAAACAGAAAGTACAAATCAAATATGCAAGATACTTTATAACTCATTCTCAAGACACCTTATATGGTAGGTAACGGCGATTTTGTTATGCTAAATTTTAACATTTGCTTTTTTAGACCATTTGTATCAAGATGGCGTACATATGCGATAGGGTGATGTCTGCTGAAAAAAAAAATATCAAAACTTGGACACAGTTATCAGCTACGCGGAAGAAAAGGAAAATCTTGCAAAAGGCGAACTTACAAACATAATGCTACCAATTTCGCCAGCCTTTTTTCTTTGATTTTTTTTTTTTTTTTTTTGGGGGGGGGGGGCATATGTACCATAGGATTATATTGTGTGTTATACTCCATGGTATATTACCTCAACATTGATCAATGAACTAGAAATGACTATTTGAGAAGTTATTAATATATTTCAGTTAAATAATAATTTTCACTTGAGTAGATTGGCATAAGATATTAAAATGAAGGTAATACGAGGGTCATCCAGAAAGTAAAGAACGATTGGGCTCAACTAATAAACAACTAAAGATATCATTACAATACCTTATTTACAATGTTACCGGACCATACTCTATTTTCAAATGTGGTTGCCATAGCGGTCAAGGCACATATTGTAACGAGGAAGAAGTGTCTCAATACCGCTGTTGTACTCAACACAACGGATTTCACACTTGACGGGATTCCAGTCGCCGCCGTTTTGACACACTTAGAGGACCAACAGAAGTGACTGCTCAGCAACGAAACTCGGCTCACACTGAGGCGAGGAGGGGAGCTGACTAACGTACAAGCAATCGCGTTGGTGGGGTATCTGCGCTAGGCATGGTGCGCCAACGTTCTTTTCTTTCTGGATGATCCTCGTATTACTCATGAAAAATACTGTAGAAAAATTAATTAAAATCGTATTTTCTAGATAGGTCTCAATATCATTTTACTCCAAAGCAATATCTAGCACCCCTGCTAAAATAATTGTAAATTGTCGTTAATAAAAAAAGAGACCCTTTGTTTTCCATGGCGAAATTGGGCGCACTAACGCCTTCAAAAAACACGTGGGGTGAACACCACTAACACAGACAAGTCACACAGAATTTAGCTACCTTGTATGATGAATAATAGCTTCAATATTCATGTGAACTATGTGGGATAAGAATCACATTATCAGTAATTATGATATAGATATGCATTTACCACAGGGAAACGTAGGTGACCCATGTGCTTTCCCTCACCACTGACTACACTACGCATTCCTATTATCGATAATTGTGGGTATACAGCACAGCCACTGGGAGAGAGGAATCCAGCCCAACTTTGTGCCGGTCCCAAGCCCGGAAAAATTAGGAGGATTGACGTCAGGAAGGACATCCGCTCCTAAAAGCTGTGCCAAAATCATGTATCATGGGTCGTCTAAATGAAGCCTCGAAAAATGCTATGTCGTTCCCAGTATGCCATACGTAGACGCTTCGCCCGCCTTCTGTAAGGAATGAGTGAGGACTACCAAGTCGACGAGGAAGGGCTCGGTTAAAGAAACTATCCACGTGAGCCTCAGGATAGGCTCACTAAATGTTGGGATGATGAGTGGAAGAGGAAGAGAGATTGCAGACTTGATGGAAAGAACACAGCAAGAAACAAGATGGAAAGGAAATAAGACAAGAGAGCTAGGAGGCGGCTGCAAGTTGCTGTATAGTGGAACAAATAAACATGGAAGGAACGGCGTATGGATTGTTCTTTCTTTCAACAGATCTGAAAGATAGTGTAGTAAGTGTAAATAGAAGGAACGGCAGAGTGATGAGTATCAGGATATGCATGGATGAAATGATAAATGTAGTGTGTGCGTATGCTCCTCAAGTTGGCTGCGAGGAAGAAGAAAAGATGGAATTCTGGGAGTAATTGGACCAAGAACTTCGCAGCGTACCCCTAGTGGAAAGAGTAATTGTAGGCGGGGACTTGAATGAACATGTAGACGGAAGCAGAAAAAGCATTGAGAGGACCCACGGTGGTTGGGGTGTGTGACACAGGAACTAAGGAAAAAGAGTAATAGACTTTCCAACGGCATTCGATCTGACGATTTGCAATACATGTTTTCAGAAGAAAAAGGAGCACTTTTTAACCCACAAGAGTGGTGGAATAGAAAGTCAATTTGATTTCATCTTGTTCCGAAGACAACATCTTAAGGAAATTAAGAATTGCAGTGTAATAAATGGTGAAAGCATGGCAGAATGGTGTGTGCTCTGGGAGTTTGCAGGGAGAAATAATAGGAGGCCTCAAAATGGAGAGTCCAAAATTAGATGGTGGAGACTGAAAGAAGAGAAACCAAGAAAATTGTTCAGAGATGAGGTTATCGAAAGAATAAATCTTCAAGAAGAGGATGTGCAAAAATGGTGGAATGTGAACAGTAGGATCATGCTAACGACTGCAGAGGGAACTTTTGATACAACTTCTGGAAAGAGCCCTTCCTGTAGGAAAAGAGACTTGGTGGTGGAATGGGGGAGTGCAAGAAGATATGAAAGAAGTTAAGAAGAGAGCTAAAACTACATGGGATGCTTCAGGGACAGAAGAGGATAAATGTACCTTCAAAACGGCTAATAAGGAAGCAAAGAGGCCACCTGGGCAAAGAGGCCACCAAAAGCGCAAGCCTGGGATGAACTCTATGACGAGCTTGAAACACCAGGTGCTGTGAAGAAGATATACAGGTTAGCAAAAACCAGAGACAAGGCAACAAAGCATATTACCCATATTAGGCAAATTAAGAATCGCCAAGGACTAGTGCTTACTGATGAAGACAGGATTAAAGAGCGGTGCGATGAATATTTCGAAACGCTCTTAATTGAAGAAAATCCTAGGAAAGTTCATAGCGACGGGACTCCTAATCCTGGACCAATGCCGAGAATTAGCAGCTAAGAAGTAGACAAAGGATTAAAGAAAATAAAGACCGGAAAGGTTATAGGTCCTGATTGCATACCAGTAGAAGCGTGGAAGAGTTTGGGAGCAGAAGGTATAGATATTGTATGGGATCTAACGCAAAAAAATGTTGAACAAGAAAAAATGCTGACTCAATGCAGGGATAGTGTTATTGTACCAGTTCTTAAGGAGAAGAGCGATATACAGGATTCTGGAACTATAGAGGAACTAAATTAATGTCAAATACGATGACGATCTAGGTGAAAAATATAGAAGGAAGATTATGAGAAGAAATATCAATAGGAGAAGAACAATTTAGATTATGCCAGGAAAAATAACAACGGGCCCAACTTGTATATTAAGACAAACTACGCAAAAGCATCAAGAAAAGCAGAAAGGATTGAATGTGTTTTTTATTGATTTGGAGAAGGTCTAAGACCGAGCACCACGTCAGGAACTATGGAGAGGCTTGAGGGAGAAATGAGTGCCAGAGAAATATGTAAGGATAATCAAAGATTTGTATACATGAGCTAGAACTCAGGTAAGAAGTACTGTGGGACTGACACGCCAAATCCCTGTTATGGTTGGATTCCACCAGGATTCAGAATTAAGCCCGTTCGTCTTGGACGTAGTCATAGTCGTTATAACTCAGGATGTGAGAGATGAAGCCCCTGGTGTATGATGTTTGCCAATGATATTGTACTATGCAATACATAGGACAGAACTTGAAAGAAAAGTAGAGAGTTAAAGGAAGTCTATGAAAAATATAAGCCTAAAGTTTAATAGAAAGAAAACTGACTATCTTGAGTTTAACGGAGAAGGAAATGGAGAAGTGATGTTGCAAGAAGAACGATTGAATAAAGTGAACATTTTTAAACATTTAGGCTCAACTATTATTGGGAATGGCAATTTGGACACGTAACTAGTATACAGAATACAAGAGAGATGGCGAAATCGGAAGAAAGTAATCGGCGACCACAGAATCACGGTGAAGAATAAAAGGATGATTTACCAAATAGTAGTTAGACCAGCAATGATATACGGAGCAGAAACATGACCAATAAAGAAAGCACAAGAAAAAGATTATATACCACCGAAATGAGAATACTAGGTTGGATGTGTGGAATAACAAGAAGAGACAGAGTGAGATTGTGAGAGTAAGAGGTGAAACTAAAGTTGTACAAATATCTAAGAAGATACAAGAAAGAAGACTGCAGTGGTATGGACATGTAATGAGGAGAACAAATGGCTATGAAGTCAGAAGAGATGGTAATGCAAGTAGAGGGCAAGAGAGGTAAAGGGAGGCCAAGGAGGAAATGGATGAATAGGGTTAAGAATGATCTCGGGGAGAAAGGTTTGTTAGGAGAAGTTGAGAACAGGACTTTGTGGAGAAGAGTAGAGGGCAAGAGAGGTAAAGGGAGGCCAAGGAGGAAATGGATGAATAGGGTTAAGAATGATCTCGGGGAGAAAGGTTTGTTAATAGAAGTTGAGAACAGGACTTTGTGGAGAAGACTCATCAGTAATGTCGACCCCATGTAGGTGGGAAAATATGGATAGATAGTGTATAACAAAAATATTTCTCATGCGATTCCTAACATAATTACCATCTTTCGACTCTGATTCAAAACAAAGAGAATAGAGGTAGGAGGCAGATTTGCAAACATGACAAAATTGCCATCACGTACCTTATATCAAAAGTGAAACTTTGTTGTAATGATCACATAATTTACAACTTATTATTGTTCAAAAGTTATTCCATTAAAGCGACTTACTTCAGAGCTCACTAAATTGTTTGCTATGTATTTAGTACGTGGAAATGAAAAAGAATTGTTTTCTATAAAACAGGGTGAGTCCACGTTCCAGAGAAACCTTTTATTTCGGAAATGGACAGGTAAATGAAATATTTTATGAATACAATGAGTCAGAGACCACATTTTAAGGCATTTTCGGAACACGACAGTTTTCTTGACAACCTTCCCATTTGATCAATGTTTCCAAATGGGAAGCAGCTCATGTCGCATTTCAAATAAGATTATATACTTGTTTTTCAGAAATTTATTACCGCAATCATATTTACATACATTTTGCGTTTTAAAAGTTAACACAGAAAAGTTAAACAACTATCTTTAAATCTTTATAATTCACAGTGATATACTTTCAAGGAGTTGTTCCTTTGGAATCTGTTCTTTTTCAAAAGTTACTCCTCCGTTAAATGGGCAGTCAGCATATAACTCATCATTTTAGGGCTTCTTTCTGTTTGTGAGTTTTCTGTTTGTTGTATTTCTTTAACTTACAGAGTACCTGTATATCTTTGTCACTTTACTTTTATTTTTCAAACAAATAATACTTATTTCATATAAAGCAACTCAAAATTATAATAAATATTCATGAATTAGACCTTTGTATTTTTCGTCAATGAACGTATTAGAGGAAGGGAAGTGGGGAGCAAAGTGGTTCACTTAACTTTACCATATTTAAACAGCAACTAAAATACATACAATAAAATCTTAGCTTTGTGATGGACAAACACGTATGCGTGGGTGTTTTAGAGGTGCTACCGTTTCCTCCCACTTTCTGCATTAAACTAATTTGTGTCATCACCATCCGTACGGCCTGACCAATAGTTGCCTAAATGCCTTTAAAAATTTCAGATTCACATACAATAAAGTAAAACTTGGGGAGAAGTTTATCTAACTATTCAACTTTCAAGTGGCAGATTAAGAATGGCGAATGAAACGTATATACAAATAATATTATTAACATTCCTGAACAGTACAATTTAATCTTTTTGCCCCTATAATGATACAAAGCGAATGACAGCAGTGGGACGAAATGAATCAACTTAAACTTACACACAAAAATTCTGGGTTAAAAACAAAATTAAGAAAGATAAATTATATTTTCAAATTCAAACTAAGAACGACTTCAACGTAATTATTATTCAACCAGAAAATGTATAAAAATGCGTGGCTACATAATAAAAGTAAACGTAGAAGCAACTGAATTTCACCATATAAGAACACCACTATTCGCTTTGCCCCGCAAAGAATTATTCAACTTTCTCCAAGCTACCAATAAGAACAGAAGACTGTCTATACCACATGTACGTCATAGTTGCAGTTACTTTGAAGTATGAAAACAAAGCTAAGGTCACATACTATTAATTTATCCTGCGTCCATAAAAAACTAGCAAATTCTAGGGAAAGTTTTTGAATAACCTATATCTTTAAAACTTTTCGGGAACGCGAATTTTCTTTTCTTTTCTTGTCTTTACAATAGAACAACACACAAGGTTTCAAAATCGACGACGTTCTGTCCCTTCACTAGTGACGTCACAAGCCACAAAAAGTTTTGCTGACATCTCTTGTTAATGGCTTGTAAATTTCATTGTTTGCTTTGCCTCATATATTCACTTTACCCTCACAACTCCTACTTAGTACTTTGAATTTGAATTTTATTTATTACCTTTAGGCATCGAAGATTCAGGTCAGGAAACGGGAGGAGAAAGGATGAGAAACAATGTCGGTAAGAGCATAAATCCAAGGTACCCTCACGGTATTTGCCTGGTATGACTAAGGAAAAACTAGTGAGAGAACTGGAAAAAAACAATTACGTTTTCTTAAACATTTCTCTTTATTTATAATTATCATTTAGCTTCAGCTCATCATTTCTTTATTCAGTAGATTTATTCTACTCCATAAAACAAATATTTACGAATTTACACGCATTCTTTACAATGAATGAGAATACTATTAACATTTATTCTTAAATGAGAATTCGTCTAGTGAAACAAGATTTTAATTCACTTTTTATGTATGTATTACTCGTGGTTGATCGACATCGTGTAATTTAGTACATTTATACAATCTCCTAAAATATTAACTGAAACATTTATCAACCTGCATAGTATATGCTTTAACAAAAAAATGGCATAGATTCAATGGTGATACCATTTACATTCAGTCTTTTGTGTGTATGAAGTATGAGAGGATTAGACGAATCTGGATTCAGACGCTTGTTAAATATACGTTATCAAACCTAGATAATGAATACGAAGATTGAGCTGGTGTAATCGTTACGGAAGGTTAGGAAGAGCCCAAGAACGCATTTCGATTCTCAGGTGGAGGTAAGTGGGACCTTTCAAATTTGGAATAATTACCGTAAAATATGGAGATACTATTAGAAGGTATCAAAACAGAAAGGAGTGGAGTATGGTCATTGTATCTACAGAATGCCACTGTATCGTATTTCTATGTATTCAACCATCCTCATTTCATTTTATATGAACAATTCTGTACCTGGAAGACATGAAGCACCTTCCTCCAGAGATACAAGAAGAAATCGCATTCGAAAATTTTTCTGTGAAATGTGAACCTGGAAAGTATAATCAAGTTGCAGGTGATCATGCTTTCGAACAGTCTCTTACTCCTTAGTCAAACGTTCAAGGTGATCTTGTTTGAATATCAGTGAAAAATGGGGCAGCAGGCAAAAATAGTTTTATATCATGATAAATGTGTTTTGCATTATTCTGTATTAAGTTACTGTAAAATTGGTACCAAATTTAGTGTAGAAATAGAGAAATGCTAACATGCAGAATGATCACCACTAAATATGATCAGGGAAGAAAAAAAATCATACAAATGTACAACTCTTAGAAATTTCTGATAGCATAGGTCTACTCAGGGTCAGTTCTACAATCGACCGCTAAACTTCTAGACACCGCTAAGTTGAGGCCAACTCTCATTTTGCGTACTCTTATTGGCCAAAATCAGACTTGGCCTCAACTTAGCGCTGACTAGAAGTTTAGCAGTCGATTGTAGAACTGACCCTTAGCAGTACCATTACTGACAGTGGACTCCACAGCATTATTAGTGGGACAACTCAGATCAAGGAATGATTGTTGTCCGTGTCAACTACTGGTCGCACAATGTATGAGTAATTTAAGAAAAATAGATTGATACAATAAAAAGCGCCTTTAACAGAAACAATAATCAGAATTCCACAGTTTATTTTCCACAAAACGAAAACACAAAACAGATTATGCTATAAAGCAAGAAACCTTCTGACTTATATCTAAAAACTGTGTCAGTTTATATTAATGCTTGCAGCGAGTCGGAAATACAAATTACAAAACTTAGCGAAATAGGATTTTCTACTATTTTGAACGGTCGCTCAAGAGAGAAAAGAAAGAATCACTAAGGGATGTCATGGAAAAGAAACCTGAATCGGTTGAAGAACTGACAAAGTCTTGCATTCCGCAGATTTTTAAACAGGAGTAAAAGAATCGTGCAATCATAATTTCAACGGAGTGTGAGGTGCCTTTCACTCACGATGACATTTTCAGATTTTGACGAGAATTGAATCTATTAAATATGTAAGTTATATTTTAGAAAATGTGTTATGGAAGTTTTTTTTAGTCCCGTGATGCATCATCAATGAAGAGCTTTGAGACAACCAGACACGTTTCTAAATATGAACTATTTCAAGTCTTGATTGAAATTTGAATCCTCCGGAATATTCCCAACATCGCGGGGAAGATTTTGACTTCAGAGAACAAGACTGATTCAGCTCCTTACTCCCTATTAGAGTCAGAATTCAAAATTATAAACTGCCCAAGCTCTGGTCATTGGCGATGGTTGCAAGAATTCTTTCCAATTAGCCACCTACTCCATATGAACTAATTATACCACGAAAATACTAGAAGGATATCCTGCATAATTGTAAATGCCGTGGAAATAATCAGGGATACTGTAGTCATTGCATCTTATACTGAATAATTAGATACATTTCAAGTACTGGACAGTTCATTTCAAAAGTCTAAATGTCAGATATATTAACATTGTACTGCGCCATATTTAGTTAATTCGTGTACGCAGATCTTTAAATGTTCAGATCATATTTTGTGATATTCTATAAATGTACTAAATTGCAATGTTAATCACAAGTATTAATACAAAAATAAAAAATGAATTAAAATCTCGTTTCACTAGACGATTTATCATTTAAGCTTAAATGTCAATTATATTGTCATTCATTGTAAACAATGTGCGAAAATTCGTAAATGTTTATGTTTTATGGAATAGAATAAATCTACTGAATAGAGAGGTGTAGAACTGACGTTGAATGATACATATAAATAAAGAAAAATGTTTAAGAAAACATAATTGGTTCCTTTCAGTTATTTCAGGTATGATAACATATACTTAAGAGTGAAGCAGACATGTTTTCGTTAATATCTCGGCCACGAAATGTGATAGCAACTTCGCGAATATATCAAATTGAAGTAAATTTTATGACGAGTAATTTTGATACGGGACCTACAAAGTGAATTTGCACAGGTTTTCAAGTTATAGCAATGACATTGATTTTTTCAGTTCTCGCCGTAAGTCATATTGGAAATGGGCGGCGATATTGAAATCTGACCACTTCTGGGCTTGGACTTACGGATTTCCGTAATCACGAGCAATCACTCAGTAAAAATCACAAGAGAACAGCTCCGCTAAATTATTGCATACTGAACTCCACTTGTTATCTGCACTACACAACTGAAAGTACCAGGTGTGCAGATGACAAGTGAGTTCAGCAAACATAGTACACAAATACATAAACTGTTAAGAAATATGTAAATTTTAGTAACTATTTGTGTATAAGACAAGCGCATGTTTCAATTACTTCACTTTGTGAATACAGTAAACGTGTCATTGACTTAACCTGAAAATTTTCTATAACATAGAGAATTGTACTTGCACTATTCCAACTAACATATATGATATAATCCTCTCTGGTTCACCACTAGATGTCACTTTTCAGAATTCTGAAAGAACAGCAATGGATACTCTATAGAAAATGAGAATCATTGCTTACGTTGTCACTATTATTATTTATTGTTCTGCACTAGTGTGACAAGATTCTAAATTAAAAACTATGATGATTTATTAACCCTAGTAAATGTTAAACATATCCACATAAATATTTTTGAACATTAATACAAACAATTACTAAACTATTTTATAATCCTACACATTTATTTACAAGCTAATTTAAAACTTAACTCTTGTGTATTTATGTTTGTATTTTTATCGTATTTATGTGTCTAAGCATAATTCCTATCTTTAAATATAACATAAATGTTTAAATAAGTATTTGCTCACAAATCGTGAACGCTTCATGGTCATTATGTTTCGGATTCGATTTCATGGATCGGTTTTCGTTGGTTTTGTTTACCCCATCACACAAACTCGGAGAAGCTACAAAAATATCAGGTTATTGTAAGGGCTTCCCTTCTCTTTCTCATATGGAAAGAGTTCGTAAAGTTAAGTATAAATACTGGATGTAGCCAATGAGACTGTAACATTTCCATTAATTAATAAACTTCATCAAAGTTTGGTAAAGGGTCCATGTTATCCTCGTCGCTTATGTGTATGAAAAGTAAGGGTTATAATGAGATAATATACATATTTGCAATATAATATATTCTACTAATTATAATAATTAAAATAAGTTTAATATTTGTGTGAAGTCTCTTTCACTCTGTGTTACTCGACCTCGTTCTGTCTCTGTTTCCTACATCACACGAAATGTTCAACTAGGTACGCTTGAATTGTATATTCAAAATCTGAACAACGGATTACAAAATTAACTAAAATTGAGTTGAGTTAAAATAAATTTAATATAAACAATGAAATAAAACCTTATACTAATATTACTTATTTAATTCCATTTCTGAAGAACTACATAAATTAAACCAATTATTTTCTGTATGACTGATTTTGTTCTGTAGCAATTAAAAAATATTTAATATGTCATTTCTAACTATTTCCATTACCAATAGAAAACACGACATTTTTATTAAATAATGCAGTGTTCGTAGAAATTTACAATTGAATGTGTTTAGCAGTATATTCTTCCTTATATAAAATTTATACTTACGTGGATTATATTTATTAGCAGCAGTATCGACTAGATGTGGTTTTCGTGCTATACGAGTACTATCTTCTTAGAAGAGCCCAATGCTATTAACAAAGAGAAACAAATTATGCTCGAGATTGATTCCAGTCTATGAAGGGACTAGCATGTGATTGCACTCGCCCTTAGTGCATTCCGACTTCCGTTCACGTTAGCTGGACTTTGCTTTAACATAAATTATTTATTTTTCAGAACAAATCTTACAGTATTTTGGGTCTCCGAGAAGTGATCAAGTTTTGTTATCGCAATTTTACATAAGTCAAAGTTTAAGTCTTAATTATTTCTGAGCGATCATGCTCCCTATAGTCTGAAGATCAAAAGCTCAAAAACTGAGTCCGGTCTTCCCGTGCCTTAGGAGTTTTAAAGATATTTCAAGAGAATGCTAAGGTAACAGACAAAGACAGAATGTCAATGATATATAGACTCTGGTAGAATTAATTTTAATTTTAGACCACTTTTAATACACTCTAATTATATGTAAAGAAGATGTTTCTACACTTCGACCAAGTGTAGGCACAAGCGTCACGACATATATAAAGGAAATAAAAAATAAAATGTTAGTAATTTATTGCCAGCCATGATTTAATTTTTTAATAACAAAGGGTGAAATTATATGCGTCAAGTTCTACCTATTAGTAAATTTTGTAGAAGTAATTCCAAACTCTTCTGACCTTCATTTGTTATTAGCATTCTTTTCAAATACCAATGTATTTCTCGTCACAAGGATAAACAAGTATAATGTAGAGAATAGTGGAAACTTCCAGATAAGGATAAGAAATGTTCAAACTCGACAAGAAATATATAACATAATTATAAGCTGGTGAACTCACATACAATTGTTGATTTGTATATGTCCTTGTGATTTACTTATATAATCAGTTAGGGAATAGACAACGAAAGAATAAACTCCGGTTTTTTATATAAAGGTTCTTAGTTGATCTTCGCAACTAGCTCTATTTCGTGGTAGAAGTAGAATGTCCAAAAAATTCTAGGGTTCAAAGAAACAGGAAGCTGAATGTATGGGAAGGTCATAAGATTTAATTACAAGCCGGTTAATATTTTACTACTAATGCAAAAGACATTTGTCATGATAGTCTCGAATCATAGTGAAAAACAACCTAATTTCAATTATTCCTTTGGTTACAATAAGGGATAAAGAATAGAAGAAAACGAGCCAGAAGGAGAAATGGAAACAGATGAAGCGGAAGAAGAGAATTTCAAGAAGAAGACAAAGAGACAGAGAAAGACAAAAATATTTGAAAACTAAATCATACGGAAGAGAATTAGAATGTTTAGATAGTTTCGGTTGGTGGAAACAGAAAATGAATGAAACCTCAAGCACAAGGAAGCATAAAGTGAAAAACCTGAAATTGATGAGAAAAGAAATATAGAACCGTTTTGAAGAAACTAATAAAACAGGCCATGGAACACCAATGAAATATGATTAGGAATCTAGTTTACATCTACATGGATATGCATTGCTATGTTTCTAACGAGTTGATGGGACGTTGAGTTGTAAGCTTAAGCATACCATGTTATTATCTTTCTTTTTTGGAGAGAAATATAAAGAGGATTGTTAGAGAAAGAAATTGAGTAGTTTTAGTCTTTTGAATGTTTCTTGTGCTAATTAATCTAGTTTACAGAATTACGTGAATATCTTATATCTATGCAGTTGCCGATTTTTGAAAGCTTATGAAATCTAAGATAGGAATGATTTGCGATCAAACTATGAGCACTGGAAACTACTGATTCATTTTGATATTAAAGTAATATGTGCTGCGATTATCAGCATTATTAGTTCTGATATTTATATAGATTAATTATTTTGCATGTGAGCGCTATCATGCAAATAACGTATTTATACAAATACCTCATAAGATTAGTAAGGTAATAAATAAGTCTGTTTTCGAAGATATGATGATTATAAATTTAGACTTCTATGTAACAAATAGACCATACTTCAGCTAGTTACTTTAAGTAATTGTAAAATTACTTTACGTGAAAGTATGTCTAAACTAACTTTACATAAAAATCAGGCATACTATAAAAATCTGATAAATATTTTCTGACAGGTAAGTTATTTATATGAATGTTGTAAAATATTATTAAACATAATTTTGATTTAATTTGTGGAAGATTTTAAACTTGTTATTAAATACTAAAGATGTTTCGATAAACGAGTGTGATAACAAACGTAAATTTGGTACACTAAGGGCAAGTAGAAATGCGCTTTTTGAAGAAATATATTAGAAGAAGACAAGTAGATTGTCAGTGGCACAGAATCCGAGAAATAAAATTGAAAATTGTGATGGCAATTCGAAAGAAACAATGTTACATCATAGCTTATAGGATTATGTATCAATTGCAATGACTATAAACACAGTAGTACTTTGATAATGCAGCTTTTAATGATACATTTAGTGTTTACTAGAGCACGAGTATTACTTCATAATCTTACAAGTGTTTCTACAGAGAAATACGTGAACTTAATAATTTCAATAAGTATTCACCAGGTAAAATATACTGTATTTTATAATACTCATTACATGAGTAACTATCATAGTTTTTATTATTACGAAACACATAAATGACATTATAGCAAACAAAATCCTATAACAAATATTTTGTAGTATTAAAAAAAATATCTGGTAATTCCCTTTACAAGATATGTCAGATAAATCTGATTGATTATGTGAATAATCTTAACTTGGCAACCGCCATTTTGAAATCATTCTTGCAACATAATAGTAAAATCAAGACTTGTGGTCACAGACAACACTGAATTGAGCACACTGTCCGACACTTATGCAAATTCATCAAAACTTCGATTTTTCAGCGGGTAACAAAACTTTGAAACTCTTATTCTGAAATAGTAGGAAGATTAAACTATCAACTTCTGTCATATAGATGTATTCAAATTACATGTTTCAATAACAGAACGGATACAGTTCATAACGGTCTTAAAATGATGGATTTTTGAATATTGTAGTTAAACTGATATGTTTATTACATAATAATTATGCTCTAATTGAATTCATAGAAAGGACTCTTCAAACCTCCGTTCTATATCACCAGTGTCTACTCTCAATATAGTTTTAGTCATGTCATGAGCGAAGTCAGTACAAATATTGTTTGAAAAATGCGCCAGTATTGTATTTTTTCTAACTTTCAGAACATGTTTTTAACAATATAGAAGCAAACTTTGGATTAAAGCATTTCTTAACCGCACCTTGAATTTCTTCCGTATTTCTTCACCAACATTAATATGTAGTCAAGAACTATTAAACATAGAATATCTGTTATCGTTTATAACATGACACGCACAACGAACAAGAAACCAACATATTTCCTAGTTTTCTTTTTGCCTTACCAGAGACAAATGAAAAGAAAGGGAGAGAACGTGAGAGCGAAAGGGACTTCAGTGTGAGTAAGAGTCACAGAAAATATCTGTATTTAGTGTTTATTTTACTAAGTTTTGTGTGTTTGCTTCACTTGTTACAGTTTGAAACTTCTGCGAAGATTGGTCAAAGAGTACAACTGAGTAAACTGGATATTGAAAAGATTAATAGAATGTACAACTGCAGTGCTAGATGGAGAGAGAAAAACAAAAGGAATAACAAACAAAGAAAGAAGCAAGTGTCTAATAGGAAAGCGAATGGTGCCAAATTAAAAAATAGAAAAAAATATAGTGATGCAGATTATTTTATGTCTGATTCGCAGTCTAGTAAACCAAAATGTTCCAAAATACGACTCAGTGGGACTCGAAGGTCCAGAACAAACTTTATTCAGAAAACGTTGGAAGATTCTAATGAATCACTATCTAAATCCGATTCTACTGCTAAGAATTTCACTGATTCATCGTCAGATTTTACGAATCCGTATCCTCAAACTATGCCAAATTCTACTGCAGATGAAGGTATTAATGCTGCGAACCAAGTTCCTAACGATATACAAGAATCTGAACCACAACCTTTACAGCAGAGTCCTCCTCTAACTGCCTCACCAATTCAACACCAAAATGCGACTAGTAATGATCCTAGACAGAGATCAATGAAAAGTAAAGCGCGTCCCCGAAAATTTGCTAAAACTGTATCAGTGAAAGGCAAATACTTTGGCTCTAGAAGAAAATCCTTCTAAAGCTTTTTTTTGTATAAATGTAAATGACGATTATTTTTTAATTAAATGACATAATTTTTATCTACATTAAAATATATTTTCATTTTTGTTCCTTTAATTCCGAAGAAAGATTTCCTTTAATTTTCGTTAAATATGATCAGTCATATAGTGAGCAAAAGCGTAGAATAAATATTAACTATTCGTAATGCATCATCCAGAAATATACTGTAGGTAATGTAGCTTACACTGTCAATAAAAGTTAGATAAAAAAACTAAAACTCCTCTATAATGCATATCTCAGCTTCAGTACCATATTTTATCAAAATTAATTTTATCTTGGAACCTTAAATCCTACCCGGTGTACTGGAGTACCCTACGTTATATAAATTTCCGTGCTTCTTTAAGGGAGATAGCAACACTGTCTTGTACTTCCTCATACCTTTAAACTTTCGCCTTTAAGTTGTTATTATTAGTTGTTGTCTGACACTATTTTGTTAAATAAATACCGTTTTGACTGTTTGAGATACATCTGTACCCCAGGGTGGAGTTAGTGTCAGTTTATGTAGGGTTTTTAAAATTATTTTCCTTTCCTCAATTATAGCCTATAATTTACCAAAATTGACTGTTTTAATTCTGCATAACATTAAAATATCTCCACCTAGTTCAACTGAAGGACACTGAAAAATTTAAGGATACATCCAAGTGTACGTTCCTATATTGTAATACAAAAAACAAAACTTTTATATTTCTTTCCCTATTTGTTGATTTTCCTTAGTGAAGTACTCCAGTATCCTGGATAGCGTTAATGTAATATCTGGGATGGGTAAGGTCAGGGTTAAGCTAAGTCCTTTAAGGTTGCTTTCGAATTTCAATTTATCTATGAAAAGAAACATTCTATCTGAATTTTTTTTCAATTTGGCAGAGGAGTAAAGGAGAAAGTTTGACAAAGATAATCAAGTGATTAATTCAATGCAGTCATAGGTCAATGCAGTCATAGGTTAAACCGGGTTGGAGTTACTGGTCTTCCACCAGGCGCCTCCCCAGGTGGCGGATAGGGGAATGCCGACCAGATATGGTGGGTACCGGAAATATTCCGGGGCGGACCAAAACCAGTACTGCTGCCTTGCAGTTAGTAGAGGGATCTACAAAGGCTAGGGGACGATAACCCCGAACAAAAATATCATGGTGAGGGGAAGCAGCATCACCATTACCACTCTGAGGCTGAAGATGAATGACATCGGCAAGGCTCAGAGATGGACAGAGGGCGACATCTTGAATGTCTACCTTTACTGCGAGGTCGTAGAGCTGACAACTCTACACCGCTAAAACATGTCAAGAAATAGTAACATATGGTTCATGGATTCTCCTGGGGTAAAATATTCCGGAGGTAAACTAGTCCCTCATTCGGATCTCCGGGCTGGGACTGCTTCAGGGGGCTCTATGAACAGGATTAAGAAAGACCTTAGAATAGGAACGTGGAACGTACGAACATTATACCAAACGGGCGCTCTTCAGGTGGCGGTACACGAGACCGAAAAGTACGAGCTAGACATATTAGCGATACAAGAAGTTCGGTGGGAGGGTCAAGATAGTATCCCACAGGGCAAGTACACTTTCTACTACGGGGGAACACAGTCTCACGATTTCGGAACAGGGTTCCTCATTAAGAATAGTATCCTTCAGGCGGTTCAGAATATAGAGTTCGTAAACGAAAGACTATCGTACGTTACGATACGTACTCGATGGGGCAACACGGTTTTATTAAACGTCTATGCTCCGACCGAGGTGGCTACTGATAACGACAAAGATATATTCTACGATGAGCTAGAAAGGTTGTTTGACCGATTACCGAAGTATAATTCGAAAATTGTGTTGGGTGATTTCAATGCAAAGGTAGGGAGGGAAGAAAAATATAGACCTACTATAGGCAAATACAGTCTTCACGAAAAGACCAACAACAATGGAGAAAGACTGATAACTTTCGCGATTTCGAAAAACTTACTGGTAAAGAGCACGTACTTTGAACACAAAGACATACACAAATACACATGGGTATCTCCGGACGGCAAAACTCTCAACCAGATCGATCACGTATTAGTAGACAGACGAAGACACACCAACATAATGGACGTTAGGTCGTACAGAGGAGCGGAAGGTGACACCGACCATCAATTAGTGATCACAAAAGTAAGGGAAAAGTTATGCATCGCGAACAGAGAAAGCAAGGGATCAAAACAACTGAAATTCGAAGTGAAACTATTAAATAATCCGAGCATAAGAGCAGATTACCAACTCGAACTCTCAAATAGGTTCGAAATCCTAGCCGACTCGAGTAATAATAATGATGATATTAATAATGAAATTGATGTAAGTAAGATGTGGGAGGCAATTCGTGAAACAATTAAGAGCGCAGCGAAGGAACGCGTAGGTGAGAAGAAACAACAGAAAAACAAACCTTGGTTTGATGAAGAATGCATTAAACTTCATGAGGAACGAAAACAAGCAAGGCAACGATGGCTAAGTAATAAAAGCGAAGCAAATACCAACCACTACAGTAACGCGAAACGAAACGCCACACTAGGGTTCAGAAACAAAAAGCGAGAATATCTGACGCAGAAGATTCAGGAGATTGAGGAAAACGGGAAGACAAATAACATACGAGATCTATACAAAGGGGTAAACTCGTTAAGAAAAGGTTACCAGCCGAGGTTAGGAATGATTAGAAATGAACGTGGAGATCTTCAGGCGGATCCGACTAAAATTGTCGATGTGTGGAAAAGTTATTTCGACAAACTTCTTAATGTACACAGCGGGGAACAAACAGAGGAATTTGAAATCCATACCGCAGAACCGTGGATTCCCGAACCTAGCGAGATCGAGATCGAAATGTCGGTTAAGAAATTGAAAAATTTCAAATCACCAGGAATAGACAATATTCCAGCCGAATTAATTAAAACAGGAGGAACGGCACTAACCAAGGAACTACATAAATTGATAAGTGCTATATGGAGAAAGGAGGAGCTCCCAAAGGAATGGAAAACATCAATAATTGTTCCGATTTACAAAAAAGGCGATAAGTCGGAATGCAATAATTACCGCGGAATCTCGTTACTTCCAACTTGTTACAAGGTATTAAGTAATATTCTGTTAACACGCCTAAATGTATACGTAGATGAAATAATTGGAGATCACCAATGTGGATTTAGAAGAAATAGATCCACGTTGGACCAGATTTTTGCTTTGAGACAAATTTTGGAGAAGAAATGGGAATACAATGGGACGGTTCATCAGCTATTCATTGATTTTAAGAAAGCATATGATTCTATCAAAAGGGAAAAGTTATACAGTATCCTGATACGATTTGGAATACCGAAAAAATTGGTCCAACTAGTGAAGATGTGTCTCAGCGACCCCATAAGCAGAGTACGGATAGGTAATAATATGTCAGATAGTTTCAAGATTCGCAACGGATTGAAACAAGGCGATGCCTTGTCACCACTACTGTTTAACTTCGCGTTAGAATATGCGATTTTAAAAATTAAAGGGGACAAAAAGGGACTATCATTGAATGGTTTGAATCAACTGTTTGTATACGCGGATGATGTAGATTTAATAGGGGACGATATAGATGCACTACAAAGCAACACCGATGTCTTAGTAGAAGCGTGCGATGAGATAGGTCTACAGGTAAACATAGATAAAACAAAATACATG